>PVKP010031903.1:0-26517 GCA_004027715.1 Plecturocebus donacophilus | reverse complement strand
TAAAAGAGGTTTTTAATACCCATTTTTAGACTGTATTCTAGCCTGGGCAATAAAACAAGAATCCCATTCTCTCTCCCTCTTTCTCTTCCTCTTTCTTTCTCTCTTTCATTCTTTTTTTCTTTCTTTTGCTGTTTCTTTCTTTCTCCTTTTCTCTCTTTTTCTAAAATCTCTTCCTCTTTCTTTCTTTCATTCTTTTTTTTCTTTCTTTTGCTGTTTCTTTCTTTCTCCTTTTCTTTTTCTAATATCTCTTCCTCCTTGTTTTTCTTTCATTCTTTTTATTCTAAAAAAAAAAAAAAATTGTCCAGGCGAGGTGCTTCACGCCTGTAATCCCAGCACTTTGGGAGGCTGAAGTGGGCAGACCACTTGAGGTCAGGAGTTTGAGACCAGCCTGGCCAACATGGTGAAACCCTCTGTCTACTGAAAATACAAAAATTATCCAGGTGTGGTGGTGTGTGCTTGTAATCCCAGCTACTCAGGAGGCTGAAGCCTGAGAAATGCTTGAACCTGGGCAAAGGTTGCTGTGAGCTGACATTACACCACTGCACTCCAGCCTGGCCAATAGAACGAGACTCAGTCTAAAAAAAGAAAAAAAGAAAAAAATTATTATTAGCATTAGCATCACTGTTGGAATTGCTATTAATATTTTGTCATTATTAGCAGCAATTTCTGGTTCTCTTTGACATATTAATAAGCAGCCATATACCAGTTCCCATGAGTCTAATAAGCTTAAGAAGAGGCTGAGAAACATGTAAAGTTTATCTCAGATTCTTAGTGTTAAGTCACAGTCTCTATATCTACCCCCCAGGCCTGGACCAGCCTTCCGGAGAACCTGAAGACCAGCTACCCACAGAGCCGCCTGCAGGCAAGTCCTCAGTCCCCTGATCCCTCCTGCCTCCCCTGAGGATGGAACCTCCTGGTCTCTGACCCTACCTCCTCTGCCCCTTAATGACTCAGTTCTAGCCAAGTTCAGTGGCTCACACCTGTAATCCCAACATTTTGGAAAGCCAAGACATGTGATCATTTGAGCCCAGGAATTTGAGACAAGCCTGGGCAACCTAGTGAGACTCCATCTTTGCAAAATTAAAAAATAAAAAATAGCTGGGTGTGGTGGCATTTACCAGTAGTCCCAACTACTCAGAAGGCTGAGGTGGGAAGATTTTGTTAAGTCCAGGAGTTGGAGGCTAGAGTGAGCTATGATTGAGCTACTACACTCCAGCCTGGGCAACAGAGAGAGACCCTATCTCAAAAAACAAAGAAATTAAAAAAAAGACTTAGTTTTGTCCCTGCAGACTTGCAGACTCCTTAGACCTTCCTTTTTTTTTTTTTTTTTTTTTAATTGAGATGAAGTCTCACTCTGTTTCCCAGGCTGGAGTGCAGTGGCGAAATCTCAGCTCACTGAAACCTCCCCCTCCCCAGTTCAAGCAATTCTTTTGCCTCAGCCTCCTGAGTTGCTGGGATTACAGCCACCCACTACCACACCTGGCTAATTTTTATACTTTTTTAGTAGAGACAGGGTTTCATCATGTTGGCCAGGCTGGTCTTGAGCTCCTGGCCTCAAGCAATCCACCCGCCTCAGTTTCCCAAAGTGCTGGGATTACAAGCATGAGCCATCTCGTCCAGCAACTTTTTTTCTTAGATCTTCCTCTTGCCTGGAGTGATAAATCTTCCTGTCTTCCAAATTTAGTTTAATTCCAAAAGAATTAGCTGACTCTGTGTCCTGTAAGAAGCCTGCATCAGTTAGCTTTTGCTGTATAACCAACCACTGCAAACACAGGTGCTTATAGCAGCATTCTTTCTCATGATGCTAAGAGGCTGGTGGAACAGTGCTGGTCTGGGCTGGATTGAATCATCTCTGCAGTCAGCTGGCAGCTCCACTGAACTGGGTGGTCCAGGATGGCCCCCTTCTCAAATGTCTGACAGTTGTCCTGCTCTTGGTTGGAACAATGGGGATGACTAGGCACATGTCCCTCCTTGGCTTCTTCACATGGAGGTGGTCACAGGGGTCAAAAGCAGCAAGAGGGAGTACATTCCAATTTACTAGCTGATTTTGTCACAGTTGCTATTGTTTCATTGTCCAAAGCAAGTCACATGGCTCAACACAGTGTCAGTGTGGAAAGGCTCTGCACTCAAGGATGTGAGTACCAGGAGAGGATTACAACCATTTGGCAAACAGTCCCCTCCAGAGCCTGAGAAAAAGGTTGCAAGTGACAGAAATGCAGCTGTTTTGTCAACACTGAAAAGAATAGCGTGGCTGGGCACGGTGGCTCATGCCTATAGTCCCGGCACTTTGGGAGGCTGAGGCAGGTAGATCACTTGAGCCCAGGAGTTGGAGACCAGCCTGGGCAACATGGTGAAACTCCATTTCTATAAAAACAACAACAACAAAATTAGCCAGGCATGGTGGTGCATGCCTGTAGTCCCAGCTACTCAGGAGGCTGATGTGGGAGGATTGCTTGAGACCAGGAGGTTGAGATTTCAGTGAGCCGAGCTTACGCCGTTGCACTCCAGCCTGGGCAACAGAGTGAGACCCTTTCTCAAAACAAACAAACAAACAAACGAAACCTTGGTACATGAAATCAAAAACTCAAGTGTGACTGGTTTCAGGTGCTCAAAAATCTCACCAGCGATCTGTTTCTCACCCTCTCTCAACTTTACCTTCTTTCATCTGTGGTGGCTTCTTTCTGAGTTTCTTCAATCAGGAGGGCAAAGAAGCTCTCCCCCACCCCCTCTTGACAGCTGGTAGAATTGTCCTAAATGTTTTGTTTAAAAGACACGTTCGGTCAAATGCTGTGTCTAAATAATCACTGTGGAGAGGAAAATGGAGACTTTTATTGGCCAGGCTGGGTCATGTGCTCACCGTGGAGTCCTGCCTGAGCCCAAGACTGCGAGTGGGGAGTGTCTGTTTCTCCGGGAAAATAAAGTGCTGTTAGTAGAAGACAGGGGAGATGGCCACCCAGCAGATGCCTGCTCAGAGGGTTTCAGCCTTGTCCTTAGGGATACAGCAGCCAGGTTAGCCTGATATTGGCTGGAATGGAAGTTGGTGAAAAGGAGTCATTTGAGGCCAGGCACCCTGGTTCACGCCTGCAATCCCAGCACTTTGGGAGGCTGAGGTAGGTGGATCACCTGAGGTCAAGAGTTTGAGACCAGCCTGGCCAACATGGCGAAACCCTGTCTCTACTAAAAATACAAAAATTAGCTGGGCGTGGTAGCAGGTGCCTATAATCCCAGCTACTAGGGAGGCTGAGGCAGAACAATCACTTGAACCCAAGAGACGGAAGTTGCAGTGAGCTGAGATCATGCCACTGCACTCCAGCCTGGGAGACAGATCCAGACTGTGTCTCAAAAAAAAAAAAGTTTGGTGGGCATGGCTGGAGGTGTGGGAAGGGGACGGAT
The DNA here is from genome assembly GCA_004027715.1 of Plecturocebus donacophilus. Lineage (NCBI taxonomy): Eukaryota > Metazoa > Chordata > Mammalia > Primates > Pitheciidae > Plecturocebus > Plecturocebus donacophilus. The sequence continues at coordinate 23,124 of PVKP010031903.1, read as the reverse complement.
CACAGAATGTCTTCAGTATCCAGCTAAGGAGCTAAAGCTCCCTCCTGAGTCCATGGGCAGCGTTCAGGTAAAGGGAGAACGTTTTGCTAATGGCTTGACTTGAGAAAGACGCCACCTGCCCTTGGGTGGCAGAAGGGGTGGGTACAGAGACTCCTACCCATCTTTCTCTGACCCCGGGGGAGGGACTTGGTCAGGGCCAGGCTTTCTCGAGGAGCCCCGCTCCTGGCCTAGAGCCTGTTGTCTGGAGCTCACTGAGGGGTATCTTCCACCCCTAGGACCCTCGGAGCTGCCCCTGCTGCCTGTGCTGCTGGCTGCTGTGGGGCTTCTGCTGCTCTCAAATGCCTCCTGTGTCGGGGGAGTCCTCTGGCAGCGCAGACTCAGGCGTCTTGCTGAGGGTAAGGAGAGACCCTTCCCTGCCACGGTGGAGACCTGAGGGGTGACGGGGAACCCTGGGATTGCTGCATATTGAAGATCTTCCCGGGGCCGGGGTTGGGGGGTGTTGTATGGGGGTCCCTGAGCCCCTTATTCCTGTTTCCTTCAGGCATTTCAGAGAAGGCAGAGGCAGGGTAAGTGGGGATATTTTTCTGTAAAGAATGCTCTGAGGGAGGTTTAGGGGTGATGGGTGGGGGAGGGCAGGCACTCAACTGCTCCCCTCCCCCGCATCTGCATCCTGGAAGGTCGGAGGAGGACCGAGTCAAGAACGAATATGAGGAGAGCCAGTGGACGGGGGAGCGGGACACTCGGAGCTCCACGGTGAGTGTGGGAGGCCTGGGCAACCCCACAGTCAGGGCACCGATGGCGACTGAAACTCTGCTGTTAGCATCAGGTTGATCATGGCCCTTCCCGGGACCATGGGGCCAGAGGATGGAAAGGGCTTTGTCTGTTTTGTGTGGGGGTGGACAGGTCAGCACAATGGAGGCAGAGCCGTATTATCGCTCCCTGAGGGACTTCAGCCCCCATCTGCCTCCGACGCAAGAGGAGATGTCTTATTTCCAAGGTGAGTTAGGACCCCATCAGGACTCCCCCACTCAGAAGTACCCCTGACACCTGGACTGGATGCCTTGCTCACATCTCCCTTCCACTCCAACTCCAGGTTTCACAGGTGAAGACGAGGATATCGCCTTTCCTGGGCACTTGTATGATGAGGTAGAAAGAACGTACCCCCCATCTGGAGCCTGGGGACCCCTCTATGATGAAGTGCAGAAGGTGAGGAGCTTTGCATCAGCAGCCATCCTTCCTGGCTACTGCTGGGATCCCACCTCCTACTGCTTGTATTAGTTAGGGCCAGCTAGCTGCTGTGACAAAGAGGCCTGACTGCGATCCAGTGGCTTAAAGAAGACAGCTGACTGGGCATGATGGCTCACACCTGTAATCCAAACACTTTTGGAGGCCAAGGCAAGAGGATTGCTTGAGCCCATGAGTCTGAGATGAGCCTGGGCAATATAGTGACTTGTCTCTACAAAAAAATTAAAAATGAGCCAGGCATGGAGGAGCAGACCTGTAGTCTCAGTAACTCAGGAGGCTGAGCCAGGAGGATCCCTTGAGCTCAGGAGTTGGAGGCTGCAGCGGACCATGATGGAGCCACTGCACTCCAGCCTGGACAATAGAGCAGGACCCTGTCTCTGAAAAAAAAAAGAAGGCAGTCTATTTCTTTTTCACAGTCAGACGTGAGTGGCCCTGCTCAAGTCATCCGAGTCTACAAGAATGAGCCCATTCACTGGGGGTTCAACCCATGGGAAAAGGTGAAAGAATGTGGAGGAGGCACAACCCTGCCTTGTGGTCCAGATCCAGACATGGTGGACACCACTCTGCCCTCACTCCCCTGGTGAGAATAGGGTCACATGGTCACACCTGACTGCAAAGGAGGCTGTGAAATGTGGTCTTGCTTGGCAGCCATATGTGCCTTGCTACAATTCTGCTACTGTGGAAGGAAATAGACATGCATTTTTAAAGATAATTAGCCATATCTACTCCACTGGTTAAAGAGAGAGAAAGAGAGAATTTGGGGGCCCATTCAACTGAAAAATCAAGGCATAGAATTGTCCTTAGGCTGAGCTGGACCCAGAATTTTCTCCCTAAAAATGTTTCTATGGCTAGGTGTGGTCACAGCCCACATCTTTAATCTCAGCAGGCTGAGTGAGGTAGATGGATCACTTGAGCCCAGGTGTCCAGCCTGGGCAACATAATAAGATCCCATCTCTTAAAAAAAAAGTTAAGCCAGGCATGATGGCTCACGCCTGTAATCCCAGCACTTTGGGAGACTGAGGCGGGTGGATCACCTGAGGTTGGGAGTTCAGGACCATCCTGGCCAACATGGTAAAACTTTGTCTCTACTTTAAAAAATACAAAAATTGCCTGGGCACAGTGGCACATGTCTGTAATCCCAGCTACTTGGGAGGCTGAGGCAGGAGAATCACTTGAACTAGGGAGTTGGAGGCTGCCGTGAGTCAAGATCATGCCACTACACTCCAGTCTGACAACAGAGAGAGACTCCATCTCAAAAAACAAAAACAAAAGTTAAGCCGGGCATGGTGGCTCACGCCTGTAATCTCAGCACTTTGGGAGGGCGAGGTGGGTGGATCACCTGAGATCAGGAATTCAAGACCAGTCTGGCCAACATCTTGAAATCCCGTTTCTACCAAAAATGCAAAAATTAGCCAGGTGTGGTGGCATACCCCTGTAATCCTAGCCATTTGGGAGGCTGAGGCAGGAGAATCACTTGAACCTGGGAGGTGGATGTTGCAGCGAGCTGAGATCACCCCACTGCACTCAGGCAACAGAGCGAGACTCTATCTCAAAAAAAAAAAATTAAAAAAATTAGCTGGGCATGGTGGCACATGCCTGTGGTCCCAGCTACTCAGGAGGCTGAGATAGGAGGAACTCCTGAGCCAGGGAAGTTGAAGCTGCCGTGAGCCCTGATTGTGCCACTGCATTCCAGCCTGAAAGACCATGTTTCAAAAAAGAAAGGGAAAAAATGTCCCTAGAAAATATAGATTTGTATCCTACGAGATTAGAAATCTTCAAAGAAAGATTTATAATTTTCCAGTGGCCCCAGATGCCCAACGCTGACACTTATTGGTCTAGCTTGTGTTACATTCTCATTGCTGGACCATCCCTGAGTCAGGGGATGGATTATGCTAACAGGAGAGGCCTGGGTCCGTTAACCATGGGATCAGGGAGTGGGGACCAGCCCCACTCAGTTCACTGCGCTGAGAAGGGGAGAGGGACAGAGAACCCAGAGGGAAGTGAAGATGGTAGCTGTGCAGGCAAAAACAAGACAGGCACTTTGACCACCAACCAGCCCCCAGCCATTGCTGCACAGTCAGGGAGATGGGATAGAACTCCTCATTTCCTGTGTGGCCTTGGCACCTCTGGGCCAAGGATTTCCCTCTATCTCTGTGAACAACCTCCCAAACCGGGCATTGTTGTCAGATCCACGCGCTGCACCAGCTTGGCGCAAAGCGCTGTCCATGGTGCTGGACCATATGCGCCCTCTAAAGTGCAGATGGAGGCTGCAGGCTTTTTCTGAAAAGGGCCAGATAGCAAATGCTTTGGGCTATGTGGGACATACGGTCCTCCTCACAACTCTACGCAAACTCTGCCACCGTAAAGTAAAAGCAGCTACAGACGATGCATAAATGAATGAGTGTGGCTATGTTCCAACAAAGCTTTATTTTTGGACATTGTAATTTGAACTTCATATAATTTTTCCATGCCACAAATGTTATCTTTTTTCATTTCCCCGCCAACGGTTAAAAAGTGAAAAACCATTCTTAGCTCTTGGGCAGTTAAAAAAAAAAAAAAGAAAGAAAAGAAAAGCAGGCTGCAGGCCATATTTGGAGCGCAGGCCAATCTGCTCTAAAGCTTGCTGAACTAAAACAATAATTTTCTCCTAGCTCTAGAACAAAACATATTCCCAGTAAGGGCCACCCTTCATGGTCTCTTTTTTTCTCTCTCTCTCTTCTATTATGACAAGGGAACTATTTTGGAAATTCATAGGACAATAGAATCATAACTTACATTCCACAATTGCCATAGCTGATAACATGGACTTTTAAGTTTTCATTTTAAAAATTTTATTTATTTACTATTTTTGAGATGGAGTCTCACTCTGTCACCCAGGCTAGAGTGCAGTGGCACAATCTCAGCTCACTGCAACTTCCACCTCCCAGGTTCAAGCGATTCTCCTGTCTCAGCCTCCTGAGTAGCTGGGATTACAAGCTTGTACCCCCATGTCCTGCTAATTTTTATATTTTTTAGTAGAGATGGGGTTTAGCCTTTTGCCCAGGCAGGTATCTAACTCCTGACCTTAAGTGATCCACCTGCCTCAGCCTCCCAAAGTGCTGGAATTACAGGAATCAGTCACCATGCCCAGCCTAAAGGTTTTATGTTTCTGATATTCACATTATTTTTCTAACATGAAATCATTGGATATCTTGAGCTTGCTTCAAAATAATCCAGTTAGTGAGGGAGGAGAATAAAATAGAAATGTAGATAAATCAATTGACCAAGGGTTGATACTGTTTTTTTTTCTTTCTTTTTCTCTTTTTGAGTCCAGTGGCACAATCATGGCTTACTTCAGCCTTGACCCCCTGGGCTCAAGTAATCCTCTTACCTCAACTTCCTGAGTAGTTAGGACTACAGGCACTTGCCACCACACCTAGCTAAAATTTTTTTTTTTTTTTTTTGAGATGGAGTCTTGCTCTGTCGCCCAGGCTGGAGTGCAGTGGCGCAATCTCGGCTCACTGCAGGTGAGGTTCCAGTGATTCTCCTGCCTCAGCCTCCTTGGTAGCTGGGATTACAGGTGTGCGTCACCACACTGGTTAATTTTTGTATTTTTAGTAGAGACAGGGTTTCCCCATGTTGGTCAGGCTAGTCTCGAACTCCTGAACTCAGGTGATCCACCCACCCCGGCCTCTCAAAATGCTGGGATTACAGGCATGAGCCACTGTGGTCGGCCACCTAGCTAATTTTTAAAAAATACTTTTTTGTAGGCTGGGTGCAGTGGCTCACACTTGTAATCCCAGAATTTGGGGAGGCTGAAATAGGTGGATCCATTGAGCTCAGGAGTTCAAGGCCAGCCTGGACAACAATGGAAATCTCATCTCTTAGACAAAAAAGCTGGGTGTGGTGGCTCGTGCCTGTAGTCCCAGCTACTTAGGACACTGAAGCAGGAGGACAGATCAAGCCCAGGAGGTGGAGGTTGCAGGGAGCTGAGATTGTGCCATTGCACTCCAGCCTGGGTGACAGAGTCAGATCCTGTCTAAGAAAAAAAAAACTATTTTTTGCAGATATAGGATCTCACTATGTCGCCCAGGCTGGTCTTGAACTCCTGGCCTCAAGCAATCCTCCTCCTTCGGGCTCTCAAAGTGCTGGAATTAAAGGCATGAATCACTGTTCCCAGCCTGATATTGTTGAAGTTAGGTGATAAGCACATGTGGTTCGTGATGAGCATTCATTATCATCACACTGCTTTTTGTATATGTTGGGATTTTAGTAAAAGCTAAAACACTGTGTGGGACTTTCACTGGAAAAAAAAAAAAAAAAAACAAAAAAAAAACTAAAACATTTTTTTCCTGGGAAGTTAAGCAGGGGCATGTATCCTCCAGATCTTCGATGAAGACCTACAGGGCATCTCTCCATGGTTCTAACTCCACTTTGCCTCTCAGGGCCCCTGGGACCTCCGCTGGCCTGAAGACACATACCAGGATCCAAGAGGAATCTATGATCAGGTGGCAGGAGACTCGGACACTCTGGAACTTGATTCTCTGCCCTTTGAGCTGAGGGGACATCTGGTGTGAGAGCCTCTCGGTCCCCGTGTCCTGTACCTGCAGGAATTTATACTCCACTGGTCCCTCTTATTGCAGCCTGGGCCGAGCTCGTTAGGTGAGCTCCATAAAACCCAAAGGATCTCAGTTTTGTCAGGAGAAGACATGGAGGGGGTTGAGTGACAGAAGATGGTTCATCTGGTACCAGAGTAGACACAAGGTGCATCCTGGGATTGGCTTTAGGAAATCAACTTCTCCAAAAGGACAGGGCAGATTGTAAATGACGTCTCAAAAATGAAATGCTGCCAGGTGCTGTGGCTCACACCTGTAATCCCAGCAGTTTGGGAGGCCGAGGCAGGCAGATCACTTGGGGTCAGGAGTTCGAGATCAGCCTGGCCAACATGGCAAAACCCTGTCTCTACTGAAAATATAAAAAATCAGCAACAGGTAGTGATGCATGCCTGTAGTCCCAGCTACTTGTGCGGCTGGGGCACGAGAATTGCTTGAACCCAGGAGGCAGAGGTTGCAGTGAGCAGAGATCACACCACTGCACTCCAGCCTGGACAATAGAGTGAGATTGTGTCTCAGAAAAAAAATAATAAAATGCTATTCTGAGGGTCCCTAAGTGCTTCGTGAACTAAAGTTTTCAGAAGTGGGAAAAGACTCTGTTCATTTTGCATTCTGTGACATCTGAAATAATAATAAGGGAATTTATTAACCCATGTTGTATCCTACCTATTCTTTTATTATTTCCCACGGTTGTCTAACACAGGAGACATAAACTATGACATGTGTAAACATAAGTATGCTCTATAAGCATTAAAATAGACAATCAAAAGAAACTAGAGGAAAAGAATACATACTGTGTGCTTTCCTTTATAGAAATTCTAGAACAGGCAAAACTAATCAATGGTGGCAGAGAACACAGCAGAGGTTTCCAGTGGCCATGAGAGGAGGGTTGACTACAAAAAGGCATGGGAGAACTTTCTGAGGTGATGGAAATATTCTATATCACAATTGTGGTGGTGGCTGCAGGGGTGCACAGGTTTGTCAAAACTCATTGAACTGTACACTTAAGATGGCTGCATTTTTATTGTACATAAATGATATCTCAGTAAAAGTGATTTTAAAAACAGGCTTCATAATAAAGCAGCCAGTAAGAGGATTGATTCCTTTTTACCTCCCTTCCTCCCTTCCTTCTTTCCTTCTTCCTTTCCCCTCTCTCTCTCTCTCTCTCTCTCTCTCTCTCTCTCTCTCTCTCTCTCTCTCTTTCTTCTTTTTGAGTCTCACTCTGTCACTCAGGCTGGAGTACAGTGGCATGATCTCAGCTCACTGCAACCTCCACCTCCCAGGTTCGGGTGATTCTCTTGCCTCAGCCTCCCCAGTAGCTGGGATTTCAAGTGTCTGTCACCACACCCGGCTAATTTTTTGTATTTTTAGTAGAGATCGGGTTTCACCATGTTAGGCAGGCTGGTCTCAAACTCCTGGCCTCAAGTGATCCACCCGCTTCAGCCTCCCAAAGTGCTGGGATTACAGGCATGAGCCACTGTGCCCTGCAAAACTTATTCTGTTCCACATTGGTTTAAGCAGGAAAGGAAATTTATTGGCTCTTGCAGCTGAGCATTGCAGGGAGTAGCGTTGGCTTCAGACACTGCCAGATCTAGTATTGAAATACAGCCATGCAAGGTCTAGCTGTCTGTATCTCGTAGCTCTCCTCTGTATTGGCTTCATTCTCAGGTAGACTCTTTATTTGGGAAACACAGAAGACCACCTGTAGTTCTAGGCTGGTATCCCATGAGCTCCGCAGCCAGAGTGTCTCTTTTTGCCAATAGTTCTGGAAAACTCTGGGGCTGTCTTTCATCAGCCTAGCCTGGGTTTTGTGTCTAGCCTGGAACCAACCACTGTGGCCGAGGAATATGCTGATAAGCCGGGTCCTGGGTTGCTCAGCACCATGAACCACATGGATGAAGCTCTCCAAAGTAACCCCAGGCTATGTCTGGGTCTCTTCAGGCACTTCCTACTTCCTCCTTTCCTTTTTCTGATTCAGTGTAGCAGATATTGATTGCTTCCGCCTTCCAAGGATCTAGTCCCCCTTAATCTGTACAGACACTCGTGAACAAGACAAGTGCCTAATCGTACCAAGCCACTAGATCCAGCCACACCTGACATCAGAGCTACTTCTAGACGACCAGTTCCCCTCATCACTTAGGTGATGTCATTTTCAGTTAGTTGTGTAACTGACTGAAATGTCCCTCACTCTTTAACCAGTTTGAATGGGGTCTTTAGTTAACTGAGGAGAAAATAAATGATTTTCAAGGGGCAGAAACTCAAATTAGTAGAGCTTAAAAGCATTTGTTGCATTAGTTACTAAGGGATAAAACCTGACAGATGTCACTTTCACCAGATGATCAAAGTTAATGTTACCAGTCATGGGACAAACTGACCCAGGAGACCCCCAATATAAAATACTGAGAAGGCGCTAGGCATGGTGGCTCACGCCTGTAATTCTAGCACTTTGGAAGATCAAGGTGGGTGGATCACCTGAGGTCAGGAGTTCAAGACCAGCCTGACCAACGCCTCCTCTCTGCTAAAAATACAAACATTAGCCAGGTGCCTGCAATCCCAGCTATCCAAGAGGCTGAGGCTGGAGAATTGCTTGAATCTGGGAGGCAGAGGCTGCAGTGAGCCAAGACCTTGCCAGTGCACTCCAGCTGGAAAACAGAGCAAGACTCTATCTCAAACAACAACAACAACAAAAACCTGAGAAGGATACAATCACATGTACTAACACTACTGACTATAAAGTGCATAACCTGAGCTGGGTGTGGTGGCTCATGCCTGTAATCCCAGCACTTTCGGAGGCCAAGATGTATAGATTGCTTGAGACCAGGAGTTTGAGACCAGCTGGGCAAAATGGTGAAACTCCATCTCTACAAAATAATACAAAAATTACCTGGACATGGTGGTGTGCACCTGCAGTCTCAACTACTCAGGAGGCTGAGGCGGGAGGATCACTTGAGCTCAGCAATTCAAGGCTGCAGTGAGCCATAATCACACCACTGCACTCCAGCCTGGGCAACAGAGCCAGACCTGGGAGAGAGGGGGATAATGATTGAAACTGGCCCCAGGAAGGCTTGGGTGAGAACGCTCATGATGTTTTCTTTTCTTTTTTTTTTTTTGATATGGTGTCTCACTCTGCCTCCCAGGCTGGAGTGCAGTGGCGCAATGATGGCTCACTGCAGCCTCCAACTCTTGGGCTAAAGCAATCCTCCCACCTCAGTCTCCTGAGTAGCTGAGACTACAGGTGTGCACCACCACACATGGCTAATTTTTTTTTTTTTGAGATAGAGTTTCATTCTTATCGCCCAGGCTGGAGTGCAGTGGCATGATCTCAGCTCACTGCAACCTCTGCCTCCCAGGTTCAAGGGATTCTCCTGTCTCAACCTCCTGAGTAGCTGGGACTACAGGCGCCTGCCACCACATCTGGTTAATTTTTGTGTATTTTTAGTAGAGACAGTGTTTTGCCACTTTAGCCAGGCTGGTCTCGAACTGCTGACCTCAGTGATCCGCCCACGTTGGCCTACCAAAGTGCTGGGATTACAGGTGTGAGCCACTGCACCCAGCCTAATTTTTTTTTTTATTTGTAGAGACAGAGTTTCACTATTTTGCCCAGACTGGTCTGGAATACCTGAGCCCAAGTGATCCTCCTGCCTTGGCCTCCCGAAGTGCTGGGATTACCAAGTTGTTTTCTCAATTTGGGTGTTAGTTATTCAAGTGTCACTTCCATCTTATTTACTTTCTGCTCACCCTCTGAAAATTCATATGACACGTAATATGGGAGCATTTCTTTATGTGTGTTATACTTCATTCCGAATTTTACATTACATCTCATAGGTGGCATTGTGGTTGGAATTGTGATTTTCTGATATGGTATACAACCATTGGTAACATTCTGAACAAAAAAATACACAATCTTCACTTTATTTACATTAGAAGCTGGGCACGGTGGCTCACGTCTGTAATCCTAGCACTTTGGGAGGCCGAGGTGGGTGGATCACCTGAGGTCAGGAGTTCAAGACCAGCCTGGCCAACATGGTGAAACCCCGTCTCTACTAAAAATACAAAAAATTAGCTGGCTTGGTGGCACAGGTCTGTAATCCCAGCTACTCTGGAGGCTGAGGCAGGAGAATCACTTGAACCCGGGAAGTGGAGGTTGCAGTGAGTCAAGTTGGCACCACTGCACTCCAGCGTGGGCAACAGAGCAGGATTCTGTCTCCAAAAAAAAAATTAAAAATAAATTTATATCATAGTTTCATTTCAGAAAATGTCAATATATTTTAAACCATACAAAATTTTGTACATATGTGTATGTGTGTTATATTAATAATTTCAGATAACTATAAACTATTTTTACCCACAGAAGTGCCTGTAAAGGCATGTACAAACTTCCGGCTGCAGATTTCAGCGTCCTGCATTCCTGGTCCCTGACCTCTGGACACCTGTACCGCCCTCCAATCAATGCTGCAGCCTGTACTGCCCTCCAATCTTTGCAGCCGCCAAAATCGAGTGTGCAAATTTCCCAAGCGCCCACCAGGGTGCGGTAGTGTCCCGTTTGAGAGGAACTAATCCATGAGGGGATTCTGAATGACACACACGTGTTTGTGTGTGTGTGTGTGTGTGTGTGTGCGCGCGCGCGCGCACGCATTGGGTTCCGGAGCTCAGGGGAGAGGTCTGTGCTGGAGATTAAAACTGGCCGACGTGTCCTCTGCATCTAAGCTGTCACCAAACTCCAGTATTAAGAGGTAAGTAGCTGTGCAGGGCATTGAGGCAGAGAGGACTCCAGGAGCACAGTGTAGGAAGGAATTTTCCTAAAACTGTTGCTGGACAATAACCCCCGGAGGCAGGGAGTGGCAGAAATTAAGGCTAATGGGATGGCTGAAGACAAACCACAAAGGTCATCTTATGGGTTTGAGCTTTATCCTGTGGGTGACAGGAAACCATTGAGTCATGCTAGCAGCAATGACAGCATTTATGAGCTGCTCACGCCTGCCAGCCCACACTCTACATTCTGTGTACATGTAACCTCCTGGAACCATCGGAGTCATGCATGAGTCCAGTTTTTTGCTTTGTTTTGTGTTTAATTTTTATTTATTTGTTTTGAGACAGAGCCCACCTGGTTGCTGCTGGAGTGCAGTTGTTCAATCTTGGCTCACTGCAACCTCTGCCTCCCAAGTTCAAGTGATTCTTCTTTTTTTTTTCTCCCTGCCCTCAAGTGATTTTTGTGCCACAGCCTCCCCAGTAGCTGAGATCACAGGCGTCTGCCACCACGCCCAGCTAATTTTTGTATTTTCAGTAGAGACTGGGTTTCTCCATGTTGGTCAGGCTGGTCTCGAACTCCTGACCTCAGGTGATCCTCACCTCTCAGCCTCCCGAAGTGCTGGGACTGCAGGTGTGAGCCACTGCACCCCAGGTAGGTTTTGTGCATTGGTTGAGCACTCTCGAGGCTCCAGAAACAGGGACGGCACTGGAGCTGGCCCGAATACCTTATTCTTCAACCCCAGGGATTGGTGTGGGGTCACCTGGTGGCCCAACCAGAGCGAATAAGAGGAGGACTCCCACCTATGGCTCTGCCTCTGTGGTGGTGTTAGAGCCCCTTTGCCTCTTACCATGAAATGGATGATCGCCCACAGAAACACTGGCTGGGAACTTTATTCCAGAAACTTCCATGGCTACTGTCGAGCAGCCCATTGTGTTCTGCCTATTTTGCTGGGCCCTCAAGATTCCCCAGTGACCAGGTGTGGGTGGCTCACGTCTGTAATCCAAGCACTTTGGGAAGCCAAGACAGGAGGACCACTTGAGGCCAGGAGTTCCACACCAGCCTGGGCAACATAGAGAGACCCCATCTGGACAAAAAAATACAAAAATTACCCAGCTATGGTGGCACACTCCTATAGTCCCAGCTACTCGGGAAACTGAGGCAGGAGGATCCCTTGAGGCCAGTAGTTCAAGGCTGCAGTGAGCTATGATCAATCGTACCACTGTACCCCAGCCTGGGTGACAGAGCAAGGCCTGTCTCTAAAAAAAAAAGTCGGCTGGGTGGGGTGGCTCACGCCTATAATCCCAGCACTTTGGGAGGCCAAGGCAGGCAGACCACAAGGTCAAGAGATCAAGACCATTCTGGCCAACTTGGTGAAACCCCATCTCTACTAAAAATACAAAAATTAGCTGGATGTGGTGGCGTGTGCCTGTAGTCCCAGCTACTAGGAGGGCTGAGGCAAGAGAACTGCCTGAACCCAAGAGGCAGAGGTTGCAGTGAGCTGAGATTGTACCACCTCACTCCAGCCTGGTGACGGAGCCAGACTGTCTCAAAAAAAAAAAAGAAAAGAAAAGAAAAGAAAGTCTCCTCACCTACTCCCTCCCTCTCCCACCCTCATGTTCGACTGCCCTTTGCCCCAGTCCTAGTGGTGTGCTTCAGATAGCGGAGAAAAATGCTTTTCCTTCCTATGAGCCACATTTGTTTCCACCTCTTGGCCTTTAATTTGTCTGCGGTCTTGACTTGGGATACCCACCCTCTTGATTTGATAGAATTGGTGGAGCGTCTGGCCGGCTATACTCTGGAGGAGGCAAAGATAAATAAAGGCCTCGTTATCGTCAGTGTTCTGCTATTTCAGTATGATGTGTTTACCCATGGATTTCTTTTGTTTTATCTAGTTTAGGATATGTTTGCTCTTTGGACTGTGAATTTGTGTTTTTTATTAATTCCAGAAAATTCTCAGCCATTATTTCTTCCAAGATTGCCTCCCCTCTATTCTCTCCAATTTCTACTTTTTTTTTTTTTTTTTGAGACGGTCTCATTCTGTCGCCCAGGCTGGAGTGCAGTAGCACGATCTCGGCTCACCGCAACCTTCGCTTCCTGGGTTCAAGCGATTCTCTAGTCTCAACCTCCCAAGTAGCTGGAACTACAGGCTCGACCCAACATGCCCAGCTAATTTTTGTATTTTCAGTAGAGACAGGGTTTCACCACGTTGGTCAGGCCGGTCTCAAACTCCTGACCTCAGGTGATCCACCCGCCTCAGTCTCCCAAAGTGCTAGGATTATAGACGTGAGCCACCACACCTGGCCTATTCCTTTACTTTCCTAAGAAACTTGCTTTTACTTTGTACTGTGGACTCACCCTGAATTCTTGCTTGCTTGCTTGAGATCCAAGAATCCTCTCTTCCGGTAACAAGACCAGATGGAGGGTCCCTCTCATTACTCCTGAGGCGCAGGGCTTGCAGACCAACAGGAAAGTGCATACCTTCTTCAGAGGAGATGTGAAAGACAATGGAAAAGCAAAATAACATCAAGCTCGCTTTGACCTGAGGGCAGGATTTCCAGTAAGTACCTGCTTTTACACAAGGATCAGTAGATGAACTGCAGATCTTAGAGACCTTCTCAGAACCCGGGGTAATCAGAAGCCAATAAAATAATTAGCATCCAAGATAGGGCTGCTGGTGGGGAGTGGTGGCTCATGCCTGTAACCTCAACACTTTGGGAGGCTGAGGTGGGAGGATCGCCTCTTGGGGCCAGGAGTAAAAGACCAGTCTGGGCAACCCCGTTTCTACAAAAATCTAAAAATTAGCGAGGCGTGGTGGTGTGCGCCTGTAGTCTCAACTACTCAGGAGGCTGAGGCAGGAGATCACTCGAGCCCAGGAGTTCAAGGTTCCAGTGAGCCGTGATTGTGCCGCTGCACTCCAGCCTGGGTGACAGAGCGAAACACTGTCTCTTAAAGAAAAAAATGTGGTTGCTTTAGCCTCCGCATTGTGATTCCATATATTTCACAATCTCAAAAAGACTAAACTACAGCGATGGAAAAGAGAGCCGTGGTTGTGGGAGGTTAGGCATGGGGAGAGGGTAGGACTGTAAGAGAAGTTCTGGGAGTGATCGGACTGTTCTTAATCTTGATTACAGTTGAGTGCAGTGCCTAAAGGAATTTAAACGTTAAATTCATTGAACTGTACAGCAAAAGGAAAAACGTCATTTTTATTGCATAATCATTAAACAGGTAACAAGAAAGAGGCTCCCTAGGGGGTCTCAGTGGGCAGCCCAGGTGGGACACTGATGTTGGGGTGGCAGAGCATTTCAAGGAGTTTTTCCTTTATTCTCAGAGCACTGGGGAGCACAGATGGAGCGCTGCTGGGATGGGAGCCCTTCTGGGAACCATCGGTGAGCCTGGGACAGGGAGGGGACACTCACGTGTGGGAAAGTGTCAGAGGGGCGAGACATCACTCTTAATTCATTTCATTTCATTTCTCTTTCTTTCTTTCTTTCTTTCTTTCTTTTTCTTTTTCTTTTTTTTTTTTTAAGATGAAGTCTCGCTTTGTCAACCAGGCTGGAGTGCAGTGGTTCGATCTCGACTCACTATAACCTCTGCCTCCCAGGTTCAGGCAATTTTGTAGCTGAGATTACGGGTGTCACCATGCCCGGCTAACTTTTGTATTTTTAGTAGAGACAGGGTGTCACCATGTTGGCCAGGCTGGTCTCAAACTCCTGACCTCAGGTGATCCACCCGCCTCAGCCTCCCAAAGTGCTGGGATTACAGGAGTGAGCCACCACGCTGGGCCAACAGCAGCCCTTCCTAATAAATAATCAAAGTCGCTCATAAGCTAGTCCCAAAAGACTGTTTTGCCTCAGACTTCTCTCCTCTCCCAGTAGGTATCTCCCTCCACTCCAGCTGCTTGTGGCCTCCCAATGGTGAGTGTGTGGGGGCTTAGAACCCAGCCCCCACCTGTCTGCTGCTCTCCTGTTGAAGCCATTCATGAGCCTGGCAGTCCTAGTACTATGGTCATTAGGAACCAGGCACTGGGGACTCTGGAGGCAACACAGTGGTCACCAGTAGGTGGTCTAATAAATTATGTTCTAGACCAAAACTCTGGTTTACAGGAAATACAGGATAAAGGAATACATTAAATGACATCATAAGGATATAATCAGACAAATCCAATACAGGAGGCGTTCTACAAGATGACTGGCCTGGGCTCTTTAAAGAAGCCAGTATTGGGCAGGGGGCGGTGGTAATCCCAGCACTTTGGGAGGCTGAGGCAGACTGATCACTTGAGTTCAGGAGTTCAAGACCAGCCTGGGCAACATGGTGAAAACGTCTCTCCTAAAAATATAAAAATTAGATGGGTGTGGTGGCACACGCCTGTACTCCCAGCTACTTGGGAGGCTGAGGCAGGAGAATCACCTGGACCCTGGAGGCGGAGGTTGCAGTGAACCGAGATTGCGCCACTGCACTTTAGCTTGGGCAACAGAGAGAAACTCTGTCTCAAAACGCAAAAAACAAACAACCAATATTGGTTTTTTGAAAAGATCAATAAGTGATAAAATTCCCCATTAGAGTAAAAAAAAGAGAGAATAGGGATTACCAGTATTAAGAATGAAAGAAAGGTTATCACTACAAATTCTGGAATCATTAAAAGAACAAAGAGGATATTATAAACAACTTAGCATCAACAGATTTGACAAAATGACATTTCTTTGAAAAACACAACATACAAAAAAAATTAAAAAAAAAAAAATAAATAAAATAAAATGCGAGGCGCGGTGGCTCACGCCTATAATCCCAGCACTCTGGGAGGCCAAGGCAGGCGGATCACCTGAGGTCAGGAGTTCAAGACCAGCCTGACCAACATGGTGAATCCCCGTCTTTAAAAAAAAAAAAAGAAAAGAAAAAAAACACAACATACAAATGCTAACACAGATGAAACAAAATATTTGAAGAGCTCTATATTTATTAAAGAAATTGAACTCATTATTAAAAACCTTCCAACAAAGAAAATTCCAGGTCCAGATGGCTTCACTGGTGAATTATCAAAGACAAAAGGAAGAAATAACAAAATCTTTCAAATTTGAGACAGAGCTATATGTGCTGAGATGGCAATGATCCTTCAAAATAATTGTTTAAAAAAAAAAAAAAAAGGCCAGGAGCACTGGCTCACACCTGTAATCCCAGCACTTTGGGAGGCCAAAGTGGGTAGATCACTTGAGGCCAGGAGTTCGAGACCAGCCTGGCCAACATGTTGAAACCCCCTCTCTACTAAAAATACAAAAATTAGCCAGGCGTGGTGGCATGTGCCTGTAATCCCAGCTACTCAGGAGGCTGAGCCAGGAGAATCACTTGAACCTGGGAGATGGAGGTTACAGTGAGCCGAGATCATGTCATTGCACTGCAGCCTGGGTGACAGAGCAAGACTCTATCTCAAAATAATTAATTAATTAAATAAAAGACTGAGTATGCGGCCTCATGCCTGTAAACTCAGCGTTTGGGAGGCCAAGGTAGGAGGATTGTTTGAGCCTAGGAATTTGAGGCTGCAGTGAGCCATGATCATGCTGCAGCACTCCAGCCTGGGTGACAGAGTGAGACACCCCATCTCAAAGAAAAAATAAGGAAAAAAAATTTTTTTTTTTTTTTTAAATTTAGTTGCGCACAGTGGCATGTGCCTGTAGTCCCAGCTTCTTGGGAGGCTGCGTTAGGAGGATCACCTGAGCCTGGGAGGTTGAGGCTGCAGTGAGCCGAAATCGTGCCACCACACTCCAGCCTGGGCAACAGAGTGAGACCCTGTCTCAGAAACAAATAAATAAATGAAATAAAATAGATAAAAATTTCAAAAGCAGTGTGCAAAAGCACAAGTAGTATTTTATCATTCATGTAATAAATAAAGGTGATATACAGGTGCTGGAGATATACAGGTGCTATAGAAACTAGAAAGTTTGGCTGGGCTCAGTGGCTCACGCCTGTAATCCCAGCACTTTGGGAGGCTGAGGCGGGTGGATCACAAGATCAGGAGTTCAAGGCCAGCCTGACCAACATAGTGAAACCCCGTCTCTACTAAAAATACAAAAATTAGCTGGGCGTGGTGGTGGGTGCCTGTAATCTTAGCTACTTGGGAGGCTGAGGCAGAGAATTGCTTGAACCCGGGAGGTGGAGGTTGCCAAGATTGCACCACTGCACTCCAGCCTGGGTGACAGAGTGAGACTCTGTCTCAAAAAAAAAAAAAAAAAAAAAAAAAGAGAGAAAGAAAGAAACTAGAAAGTTTATGCAAGCTTTCTATGCATAAACTCTCTCTGCAAGGATACCCTGTTGCCTTAGAGAGAAGAGATTGGTGCACAGAAATTCAGGAGTGAGAGAAAGACTAACTTTTCACTCTGCTTCCTTTTGTATTTTAATTTTTAAAAATATAAACCATGTATGTAATTAAAAAAAAAAAAGCTTAAAGGCAGCTGGGCGGGGTGGCTCAGACTTGTAATCCCAGCACTTTGGGAGGCCAAGGTGGTTGGATCACAAGGTCAAGAGATTGAGACCATCCTGGCCAACATGATGAAACCCCATCTCTACTAAAAATATAAAAATTAGCTGTGTGTGGTGGCACACGCCTGTAGTCCCAGCTACTCAGGAGGCTGAGGCAGGAGAATCGCTGGAACCTGGGATTCAAGGCTGTAGTGAGCCGAGATTGTGCCACTGCACTCTAGCCTGGCAACAGAGTGAGACTCCGTCTCAAAAAATAAATAAATAAATAAAAGCTTAAAGGCTTCATTTTCAGGGCTGGGCATGATGGCTCAAACCTGTAATCCCAGTATGTTGGGAGGCTAAGGTGAGAGGATTCCTTGAGGCCAGGAGTTTGAGACCAGCCTGGGCAATATAGCGAGACCCTGTCTCTACAGAAAAAAAAAAATTAAAAGGCTTTTTTAGCTCAGGTTTTGCTGGATTCTAACTCTGGCTGTTGTCAATCAGCTCTGTGGATCCTGTACTAAAGAAAAGACAGCAGAAAGAGGTCGTCAGAGTCTTACAGGCTGGGCATGGTGGCTCACGTCTGTAATCCCAGTGCTCAAGGAGGCCAAGGCTGGCAGATCACTTGAGGTCAGGAGTTTGAGGCCAGCCTGGCCAACCTGGTGAAACCCCATCTCTACTAAAAATACAAAAATTAGCCGGGTGTGGTGGTGGGTGCATATAATCCCAGCTACTCAGGAGGCTGAGGCAGGAGAATCCCTTGAAGCCAGGAGGCGGAGGTTGCAGTGAGCCAAGATTGTACTATTCCACTCCAGCCTGGGCGACAGAGCGAGACTCCTCAAAAAAAAAAAGTTACACAGTCTGATGTCTGGGGGAAAGAGGTCTTAAATCAGCACTTGGCTGACAACTGGCTGTGCGACTTCAGGCAGGTGTCTCCATCTCTCTGAGCCTCCACTTTTTGTTTTTTTTGAGACAGAATTTCACCCTTGCCGCCTAGGCTGGAGTGCAGTGGCATGATCTCAGCTCACTGCAACCTCCACCTCTGAGGTTCAAGCAATTTTGCCTCAGCCTCCCGAGTAGCTGCGACCACAGGTGCATGCCACCACGCCCAGCTGTCTGTATTTTTTGTAAAGACGAGGTCTCACTATGTTGCCCAGGGTAGTCTCCATCTCCTTGGTCTTGGCCTCCTAAAGTGCTGAGATTGTAAATGTGAGAGCCACATTTTCAAATGTATTCCATGACACTACAGCATTTCCAATTTTAAGAGGAAGCAGTTGCCACAAAAGTGGTTAAGCAGCTTGCCCCGGATCACAAAGGCCAATGTCCTGAACCTAGGGACGCTTGCCCCAGAGTCCCTGCTCTCCCCAGCACAGGACAGTCACCTAAGAAGTGAAGCCTGCTGTGATGTTGTGCTGAGGATTGTTGGAGGCTATTACTGGGGGTTCGCCTCCTGTTACCGTTACTCTGAACTCTGTCCCCACTGGTTAATAATTAATTGCCCCCCCCAGCCTGGGCAAGGGGCAGTTGGCGAACCTGCTGCCTCCAGAGCCCCTTCCCCTGGTGCGGACGCAGCCAGGGACCCAGGATGCTCCAGACCTGCCGCGCGCTCTGTTCCCAAGCCGGTCCCCCCGCCAGGGACTGTCCGCCGCTGAGATTTGATGGCGGGGCCTTCCACCTCAAGCGCACGAAGGAGCTGACACGGGCCTTGCTGGTTCTCCGGCTGTGCGCCTGGCCCCCGCTCATCACCCACGGGTTGGCGGTGAGCAGTGACCCCGAGGACCGGCCTGGAGCCTGCCCGCAGCCCGGCGCTGAGCCTTCGCTCGCTGTCACCCAGCTCCAGGCCTGGTCTCAGCGACTCCTGGGCTCCCGGCTGTCGGGCGCGTTTCTCCGAGCATCCTTCTACGGGCAGTTTGTGGCTGGCGAGACCGCAGCGGAGGTGAGGGCCTGCGTGCAGCAGCTGCGGACCCTCGGCCTCCGACCGCTGCTGGCAGTGCCCACGGAGGAGGAGCCGGACTCCGCTGCCAAGACCGGGTGAGTAGGGGCGGGCCCGGGCAGGCTGGCAGGGGCAGGAAGGGGCGTCGCGGGTCGGGCCCTGACGCCTGCTGGCTGGGCAGCGAGGCCTGGTATGAGGGGAACCTGGGCGTCATGCTGCGGTGCGTGGACCTGTCACGGAGCCTCCTGGAGCCCCGCCTGGCTGCGGCCAGCGTCATGCAGCTGAAGGTGACGGCGCTGACCAGCACTCGGCTCTGCGTAAGGCGTGAGAAGACGGGGTGCGGGGAAGGGGCAGCTGCCCGCCGGGCTCCCCTCACCACCCCGCCGACCAACCATTTCAGAAGGAGCTAACCTCATGGGTCAGAAGGCCCGGGGCCTCCTTGGAGCTGAGCCCCGAGAGGCTGGCCGAAGCCATGGACTCTGGGCAGGTAAGGATCTCAAGCGGGAGTGTCGGGAACAGCGTGCTCTGGCCTCGGATGCGGCCTCGGTGCGCGCCGGCTGTTCAGAATGCTCAGGCCGCCTCCGGGCTTGGAACAGCCAGCAGAAATGCAGCTGCAGCTCCAGGGCATGGCTGAAATGGATGGAATCAGGGTCCTCTGGGGTTCTCAGGGAGGGGCCTGGAGGCCGCATTGGGATAGAGGCTGTTTAGGAACTGGAAGGAGGTACATCAATGTATCTTCGGTCAACACAGCCACGTGGGTGTGAGCGGGCTTCCTGTAAGCTCTGATTAGGCCAATGGGATCTTTGTTCATTCATTCATTCCTTTTCATCTCTATATTCTATTTCAACCTGACTCCATCTTTTTTTCTTTTCTTTCTCTCTCTCCTTCCTTGCTTTTTCGTTCTCTTTCCTTCTTTCCTCTTTCTCTCTCTCTCTCCCCTCCCTTCCTTCCTCCCTTTTCTTTTCTTTCCTTCTCTCTCCCTCCCTCCCTCCCTCCCTTCCCTCCTTCCCTCTCTCCTCCCTCATCCCTCCCTCCCTTTCGTTCTCTCTGTCTCTCTCTCTCTCTCTCTCTTTCTTTGTCTTACTGTGTTGCACAGGCTGGTCTCTAACTCCTGGCCTCAAGCAATCCTCCAGCCTCAGCTTCCCAAAGTACTGGGATCACAGGTGTGAGCCGCCACACCCAGCCTTCCATCGTGTATCATGTATATCTTTTTGTTCCTATGATTTTGTTTTGCCAGGTGTATACCATCCGTAGGGGGCATAATTTCCCCAATATGCCATTATAAAAATTTTCAAATATACAGGAAAGTCGAAAGAATTGTACAGTGAACATCCACGTACCTGCCACCTTTAACTATATTCGCTTTAAATCACATCTGTCCCTGTCTTCATTCCATCCCTCTCCTCTCCATCCATTAATCCGTCTGATTTTTTGATGCATTTCAAAGTAAATTGCAGACATCAGTACATTTTTCCCCTAAATGCTTCAGGATGTGAATAATGTGTTCATTAATTAGAGCCAAATAATCATTTGCAGCACTTATTTTCTTTGGAGGTAAAACAATGAACTACACACATTGTTAAGTGTGTCCCTTGATGAACCTTGACAAATATACACACTTGAGCAATCCAAATCCCTATCAAGATTTCAAACATGGCCAGGCACGGTGGCTCACACTATAATCCCAGCACTTGGGGAGGCCAAGGCAGGCAGATTACTGGAGGTCAGGAGTTCAAGACCAGCCCAGCCAACATGGCAAAACCCCATCTCTACTAAAATACAAAATTAGCTGGATGAGTTGGCATGCACCTGTAATTGCAGCTACTCGGGAGCCTGAGGTAGGAGAATCACTTGAACCTGGGAGGTGGAAGTTGCAGTGAGCCGACATCACACCACTCTACTCCAGCCTGCACAAAAAGAGCGAAACTCTGCCTCAAATTGAAAAAAAAAAAAGATTTAGAACATTTCCAGCTGGGTGCAGTGGCTCACACCTGTAATCCCAGCACTTTGGGAGGCCAAGGCAGGTGATCACCTGAGGTCAGGAGTTCCAGCCTGACCAAAGTGATATTTTCTTGTTTCTTTTGTTTGTTTGTTTTTTATCTTTTATTTTCTCCAATGTGATATTTACTAAACTATGGTATCTACTAAAAATACAAAAATTAGCTGGACATGGTGCTTATCATCCCAGCTACTTGGGAGGCTGAGGCAAGAGAATCATTTGAACCCAGGAAGCAGACGTTGAAGTGAGCTGAAATCACACCATTGTACTCTAGCCTGGGTGACGAGAGTGAGACTATGACTCAAAAAAAAAAAAAGATTTGGAACATTTCCATCACTTCGAAGTTCCCTCCTGCCCACCTCCATCAATTGAGAGAATGTTTTAAATTTATATGAAAGCATTATATCAGCTATCTCATTCTACTTCTTATTTTTTCCACTGCTATTAAGATCCACACAAAGTTCTAGTTTTTGTTTTTAGACAGGGTCTCTTTTTGTCGCCCAGGCTGGAGTGCAGTGGCATGATCACAGCTCACTCTAGCCTTGAACTCCTGGGTTCAAGCGATTCTTGCCTCAGGCTCCCAAGTAGCTGGGATTACAGACATGAGCTACCATGTCTGGCTGATTTTTTAAATTTGTGTAAAGAAGGGGGGTCTCACTATGTCGCACAGGCTGGTCTCTAACTCCTGGCCTCAAGAATCCTCTTTCCTCAGCCTCCCAAGTTGTTGGGATTACAGGCTGAGCCACCACGCCCAGCCCCCATTGTTTCCAATAGTTGCTTCTAGCTGCATGGCTTACCTCTCCTGGGGTGGACCCCTGGGTGGCCCCTGAGTCTCCACCCCGCTAAACGATGCTACAGTGGACATGCTGACATTTCTTTCTAATCTTTTTTTATTTGTAATTTTTATTTATCTAGGTATTTATTTATTTTGATACAGAGTCTCACTCTGTCACCAGGCTACAGTGCAGTGGTACGCTCTCGGCTCACTGCAACCTCCGCCTCCCGGGTTCAAGTGATTCTCCTGCCTCAGCCTCCTGAGTAGCTGGGATTGTAAGCACCCACCACCACACCCAGCTAATTTTTTTATTTTTATTATTTATTTATTATTATTCTTTTAAAGATAGGGTTTCACCATGATGGCCAGGCTGGTCTTGAACTCCTGACCTCAGGTGATCCACCCACCTCGGCCACCGAAAGTGCTGGGATTACAGGCATGAGCCACCGCGCCCGGCCAATTTTTGTATTTTAAGTAGAGATGAGGTTTCACCACGTTGGCCAGGCTTGTCTCAAACTCCTGGCCTCAAGTGATCCGCCCACCTCAGCCTCCCAAAGTGCTGGGATTATAGGTGTGAGCCACCACACCTGGCCCCTATTTGTAATTTTTATACTCTGTCAGAGAACACATAGAAACAAGATTTCATGGTTTAGAAAATCAGCTTTGGCAAGTAAGGGGTTCACCTCTTCATAAGCTTTAGTTTATTCCTGTGAGGAGAGTGACAGCAATTTCTCGGTGGTTTTAAGGATTGAAACAGGTTGGGTGCAGTGCCTCACACCTGTCATCAGCATTTCGGGAGGCTGATATGGGAGGCTCCCTTGAATCCAGGATTTCCAGACCTGCCTGGGCAACACAGTGAGATCCCATATCTACAAAAATTTAAAAATTAGCTTGCATGGTGGAGCACACCTGTAGTTCCAGCTACTCAGGAGGCTAAGGCAGGAGAATTGCTTGAGCCCAGAAGGTCAATATCAGCCTGGGTAGTATAGTAAGCCTTGTTTCAAAAAAAAAATTCTTAAAATTAGCTGGATGTGGTGGCAGGCACCTGTAATCTTGGCTTCTTGGGAGGCTAAGGTGGGAGGATTGCTTGAGCTGGCAAGTTTGAGGCTGCAGTGAGCTAAAATCGCACCACTTTACTCCAGCCTAGGTGACAGAATGAAACCCTGTCTCAAAGAAAGAAAGAAAAGAGAGAGAGAGAGAGAGAGAGAGAAGAGAGAGAGAGAGAGAGAGAGAGAGAGAGAGAGAGAGAGAGAGAGAGAGAGAGAGAGAGAGAGAGAGAGAGAGAGAGAGAGAGAGAGAGAGAGAGAGAGAGAGAGAGAGAGAGAGAGAGAGAGAGAGAGAGAGAGAGAGAGAGAGAGAGAGAGAGAGAGAGAGAGAGAG
>PVKP010031902.1:0-26512 GCA_004027715.1 Plecturocebus donacophilus | reverse complement strand
GGAAACAAATGAGATTACCAAAGGGAAGAGCATAAATGAAAGGAAAACAAAAATAATTTAAAACACATTCACAAAAGAAAATCTTGAGTTTTTTTAGAAGACAAATCACATGCCAGATCTCCTTGTCCCTCTCCACTCTAATGGTGCAGGAATGCATTTTCTTCCTGAATTCCTCAATCACTTCATCTCTGTCACTGATCTCTCTTTTGTCACTGAATCCAACAAAAGTTTTTGTAGCAAATAATTTATCTTAGTTTTGTCCACCTCAGGGACACATAGAGTAATACCCATAGTCCACGAAATAGCTTAGTAGACCCCACAGGACTTTGTGCTTGTACCCCATTACTTTTTTATTCCATCTTCTCCTCATTCTTTCTCTTTCAGCTATGCTGACCTCTTTACTCTTTCTTGGCAGCACCAGACACACTCTCATTTTGGAGACTTGCACTGGTTGTTCCTTACTGACTAAAACACTCTTCTTTCAGATTTATACACAGCTCTCTCTCCTCCTTCAATCACTTTCAATTGTCACTTTATCCAAAAATGCAACAATCCCAACTTCCTTAACCTGCTCTGTTTGTTCACTTCCCTATAGTACTTTGATATTAATATATTCTAGTTACCAAGATCATTCAATAATTCTTAATAAATAATTTTTGATGAATAAATAAATGGATGCATGAATGAATAGATGAATGTGTAAAGAACCCATTTGCACCAAGTTTTGGCAACTTAACAGTAGATAAGTCCATATATACCTCATGGACAATAACAATGCAGTAAATATTGTTTTGGAATAATCTATGACTTACCAAAGTGATAGCATACTAATAAAGTAATTTAAAGCAGACTCTCTGAGAGTTTAAATCTTTGCCTGAATGTTTATATCCTGCCTGAATGCAGATTAGATGTGTATAATTGATGCATATAG
Source organism: Plecturocebus donacophilus (assembly GCA_004027715.1). Taxonomy (NCBI): domain Eukaryota; kingdom Metazoa; phylum Chordata; class Mammalia; order Primates; family Pitheciidae; genus Plecturocebus; species Plecturocebus donacophilus. Next base: position 25,581 of record PVKP010031902.1, on the reverse strand, counting down.
AAAGGAACAAGATTTGAAATCTGTGCTGTGTCTTATAGCACCACTACTCCTGATCCCACATGCTGTTTCAGAAGTCTTAGAAAACAAATTCTCAATGGTTACTTTCAGAGTAAACACCAAAAAGAGTGCACTAATATATCAAAGAGTTTCTGTCATAGATTTGTCACACTACCTAAATGGAACTATTTTCCTGTGATTTAAAATGCAGATCTAAAGATACCTTATTAAACAGTTATTAGCTCAAATAATTATAGTAGATAGTAGGATAGATACTCCTAAGTCAGAGGATACTGTACACATGTGTACTAGTAATCTTAAGCAAAAAGTCATGTCTAATTCCATGTTAAATGTGCATTTGAGGCTAGTAGCCACCATTTTTTAAATAAAGATAAAGGTATTAATCTTTATTTAGGTATCCTCTAAAGGTATCCTCTCTAGGTTTTCTAATGAAAAATTATTTTAAACTTTCTAATCAATGAAATAAGGTTTGAACATAATTCAATTGTAGCTTAGAGATTATTTTTATATCATTAATTTCTCATTTGGGGGATCACAATCCAGTTTCACCAATGAATATATAGTGAATGCAAGGTAAGAATGCTGGTCTTCTTTCTGCCCATGTTTCATTCTAAAATGGAGAGTTATCAGCTTTGCTGCAAATCAATCCCTTGTATTCTGTGGGTTCAATTCTGAATTTAATGCTACCTTTAGCTGTAAAGAAACATTCTTTACTCAGGTGAAAAGACACAGCCTACTAGAAAGTTCAATAGCTCATTTTGAGCTGGGGAGTTTATAACCATCAGTCTTATTCTAATGAAATTCCCATTTTAAATAATCTGATAAATTAGTATCATCTTATCTAGAGAAGCACCACTGTGTTCTATTAAAATTTAATTGTGTAAGTATATAACAAGCAGTTTTTGAATGCTGTAAGGCTTGTTTTAAATTAACCAAGTAAAGGGTGAGATAGAAACATGCAATTTCGTCATAAAAACAAATACAACAATGAAATACAGACACCTACAGTGAGAACACAAACACTAAATAACTCATGAAACACAGCCCAATGGGACATTAATTTCAATGTGCTTATTGAAAAGCTCACCAGCTGCGAAGTCCCTGTTAAGAAACGAGCTGGACTCAAATTAAATGGTGCCTCTCACAGTAACTAATTGTGATTTCAGTTACTTCAAAATTAGAATGTAGAAATATATTATATTAAAAAGGTGAAATAAAGTTTTAGTATCTAAGAATGAGAATCATTCCGGTCTCAGGTAGATGCTGTATGCATCTAGTGAAGACAACACAGTGAGTGTGATCTCTCTACATTTGTTTTGTACAGAGGGAAACTGTCTTATAATTTTAATCTACACATCTAGACCAAACAGCGATTTCACAAATGAATTCCTTTTGTGATATGAAGCAAATAAGATGATGAATATGGGTGAGAAAACATACTAGCATTACTTTAAAAAATCCTCTAAGTTCATGTCTTCCTTTTATTCGGCAGTGAGAACATAAAGAACAGTACGTTTCACTTAACTTACAAAGATCTTGAGAGATGAGACCACAACCGTTTTTAGTAGCTAACATTTAAAAGGCTCAGAAATTCTCTAACTCTTTAACGCAGTCGTTTATGATCCTTTTAGGTAAAACCATGCAGTAGCTTGTCAACCTCTTCTGCATAATCCCTGAGCACCAAGGTGGTCTAAGGAAAATGTCACATTTTCGAATAAAGTAAAAGAGGGCTGACTTATTTTCTGAGATTTTTAATTGTATAGGAACATTACAAACTTCTCTAAGCTTTATCTTTCTCTAAAAAAGGACATCAACACCTATACTATACAGTTGCATTAGAAAAAACTTCTAATTTGAGCATATCGAATATAGTGCCTTGTCTTAAAATAAATTCATTTTTTTTCTTCATAATGACATGAACATTTTATTGCTGGGTTTTAAAATAAAATTCCAGGTCACCTAGAGCCTCTGATGGCGTGCGTTAATTAAAGTGGAAAACACTGAAATTGCTGGGGAAAATCACTAGGCTGGAAGTTCCATTATCTGTGCTCACTCGTACTAGAAACCATCAAGTAGAAGAGTATGTCCAGCATTTGCCTCAGGAAACGTAAACATGTTTTGCTTCCAGCTCTATCCCTCTGCAGTATTTTTGAGGTCTAACTTCAGAGTCTTTACTTGTATTATAGCTAGTCCAGAATGACAGAAAAACAAAGGGAAAAAATACAGAGGAAATATTTTGCTTTCCTGAAGTTAAGGCTGTATTGCACTGAATAAGGTTACACTTTGTGAGTCTCTTCAAGATATTCTGCATATCCTACCCATAGTTGTAAGGGAGAATCTTTGAACAATATTACTTCAAACAATAGTGAAGGAATGCATATTTTGGCTGTTAAAATGATAGCTAAATACCTATCTTGGCCAGGCGTGGTAGCTCATGCCTGTAATCCCAGCACTTGGGAGGCCGAAACAGGTGCATCACAATGTCAGGAGTTTGAGACCAGCCTGGTCAACATGGTGAAACCCTCTCCCTGTTAAAAATACAAAAATTAGCCAGGCATGGTGATGGGCATCTATAATCCCAGCTACTCAGGAGGTTGAGGCAGGAGAATTACTTGAACCTGGGAAGTAGAAGTTGCATTGAGCCAAGATCACAACATTGCAATCCAACCTGGATGACATAGCAAGACTCAATCTGAAAAAAAAACTTTTTTTTGGTCTGTTTGTCTATCTATCTCTCTATCTCAAAACCCAAGGTCTACTCTAAACTACCTAATATTTGACCTGTATTAAATCTTGTACCTGCTCTATCTTTTCTTCAGTGTATGATACGACTCATGTGTTGGATTTGTAATATCATCTGCAAAAATCTTCTAGAAGATGTCATGTGTCTCCCCAAGCAATGGAACTAATTTTATATACTCTGCAAACATCTGCATTGCCCATCTGAGAAGCAGGATACAAAGACTAGAGAGATAATCCAAGACAATCCATACACTCTGGCAACAGAGAGACGTTAGGCATTTAAACTGTAAAAGGGCTATTAATTACTCAAGAACTAAGATGTATCAAAGAGCCAACATTGTGAAACTCCTTCACATTCCTCAATCACAGAATATCTTCCGTTCCCAATGCCTTTCTACTCTGAAAAGATCCAGTGTAAACTTATGCAAGGTGTTACTGTGGGAGTGTTAAACTGGAATGTTGCAGAAACTCCGAAATGATTAAGTCCTTTTTTTTTTTTTAGCTAATCTCTCCTGGATTATCAACAAAAAAATTACTTTTTCCTTGATATGATCAAAGGTTTCCAAATTTGTTTTAAAGTCCTCTTTTAAATAATCTACAAATGGATGGACTAATATTAAAAGCTTAATATATTATAATTTGCTGAAGAGTTGCCTCATAAATTATTGTTGTTCTCTCAGTGTAATTATGGTGAACATGAAGAAGATGTTTAAACTGCTGGAATACTAGCTTTGAAGACATTATGTACAGTATAAACAAAATTTACTGTAAAAATTATCTGAATTATAAATTCTATTCAATTATAATTGCTTGATTGTGATTATTATAAAGTATAATTTTTAAGAAAGAGATTTGTGTTAAGTCTGAAATTTAAACAACATAACTGAATCACTGCTACTCCCATCTCTGAGCCTTAGGAATGCATTTAAAATCTAAAATTATGAGGACAGACTCACAAAGGCCAATGACAGATATAAAGATGACAAGAACATCAAGACAGAGCCTATCTAAGAAATCTCCTAGTATTATTGCTTAATCCTATTCATTCATTTATTCATTTAATATCTGTTGACCACATACTATGTTGCAGGCACCAGAAGAGATTGTCTGTCCTCACATAATTTAGAATCTAGCAAAAATAAATAGAGAAAAATTTTGAGAAACTATTAGAGGTCCAGTTTTGTTAAGGAAAACAACAGAGATCAATGTAATCATGATACAGAAGCAAAACTAATGTGGAAATTAGAGAACGTTTTACTTTAGTAAATGATATTTAAGTTGAGAAACCAAAAGGGAGCTTTGCACCCATCTGGTAAAACAAACATTATCATCTACCCAAAAACATCACCACCAGAAGGAAAATATGTGAAACTGAAGCTTCTCTTTCTCCCTATCTAACTGCCCTATGCTTCCCAGCAGACAAAGATACATGAACTTGTACTTGGGGAACTCTCAAAATGACTCATGGTTTTTCTCTGGAGTAGCTATAATCAGAAAATAGAGGAACTCAGTTCATTTCAAATAGCTAACTCATTCCAGTTTATGGATAAGAAGCTATTGATTAATACACATATCTTATGCTTTTTTTTTTCACATAAAGATGATAATTAGTTGTGGCAGCTTAAATGTTGAGACTTCATGGTCACATAGTTGATTTTTCTCTGTATTTTAAATCATTTCAACATACATTTAGCAAATGGAACATTTCTAGAAACTGATTCTAATACCTGAAGTTTTATGGATGAAAGCTTACTGGTGTTGATAACACGCTATCATCTATTTGGCTTTTTAAATTCTTAAAGTAATGGAAGTTTCATAATGAGTATGTTTTAAAATTGATAGATTCGGGAACAGCCTTATTAAGATATGCATAATGACTCAGTACAATTCAATCCAACAGACAACACTGAGCAGCGTTTGTGTACATAGCACCATTCCAGGTATTGTGGGAGACTGAAAGAGAGATAGCATGGTTCTTGCCTGAAAGCATTTTCTTGATTAAGATCTTTGGCCTTTTAAGTTTCTAGTATTCCAGGGGATATACAACCTCAGGTGTCTTCAATGAGCAGATATTACTATATCGATTTTGGAAAGCACTTCATGATTCATTGATTATGTTACTTTCATTATTTCTTTGTTTCTATTTACTTTGTCTTTAATTTGTTCCTTTTAGTTTTATAGAACAGAAACTAATTTCATTGATTTGTAGCCTTTTCTCTTTTCAGATATACTTATATAAAGGTAAAAATTTTCATTGAATTATTGTTTTAGCAGCATTTTATATATTTCATATATTTTTCTTTTTAGTAAATTCTGAATATTTACTACTTTTCTATATCTTCTTTTAATTACAAGTTGTTTAGAGGAGTGTTCAAATTATTGAATGTACTATTTTTTGTATCCCTATTAATTTTCTATTTCTTATTATAGGAATATCAAAAGAGGAGTGTTAAAATGTCCAACTATAATTGTGAATTTCTCAATTTCTCCTTTTCAGTTAGGTCAATTTTTACTTAATGTATTTTGAAGCTCTGCTATGAAATGCATACATATTTTAAACTGTTATGCCTCCCTAATCAGTTGACCCCTTTGTCAGTAAGAAATGACAATCTTCATTCCTAGTAATATTCCTTGTTCTGAAGTCTACTTTAACTTAGCTTAGCTATGCCAGCTTTCCTAAAATATGTATTGTATAAAATATGTTTTCCCACCCTTTTCTTTCAACTATGTGTGTCTCTGTGTTTTGCTGTTGTTTGTGAAAAGCATATAGTTGAGTGTTTTTTTAAATTCAATCTGATAATCATCTTTTAATTGGAGTCTTCAGACCATTTACATTCAATGTGGTTACTGGTGTGATTGATTTAAATCTACCATTCGTTCTTTGCTTCCTAATAGTTTCATTGAGTTATTACTTCTTTTCCTGAAAAGATTTTAAATTTAAATATTTTCAATAATAACTTCATATTATATATACTTTCGACTTATTAGTGACACTTTTTTGTTTTTATTTTTTAAGAGTTGAGGTCTCTTTCTGCTGCCCACGCTAGAGAGTGTGTTATGATCATAGCCCACTGCAGCCTCAAATTTCTGGGCTCAAGCTATCCCTCCACCTAAGCCTCTCAAGTAGCTGGGGTTATAGGTGTACACTAACATGCCCAGCTAATTTTTGTTCGTTTGCTTTAAATTTTAGCGACCGGGGCTTACTATATTGCCCATGCTGGTCTAGAACTCCTGGCCTCAAGCAATTCTCCTGCCTCAGCCTCGCAAAGTGCCAAGACTAAAGGTGTGAGCCACCATGCCCAGCTTGTTTTTGTTTCTTATTGATTTCTCTAGAGTTTGTAATATCTATCTTTATTTATATTCTACCTTCAATTCTGTTATAACAATTTACTTACTGTATAAGAACTTTATAACACTATGCTTTCATATCCCTCTTTCTATCTTTTGTGGCTTTGCTTTGTTTTGGCATATATTCTAAGCCCCACAAAATACTGTTGTTACTTTGTTTTAAATAATCTAATGCTTTTAAACAAAATTAAAGAATTAGACAAAATGTTTTATTAGTAATTATCTACATATTTACCATTTCCACGACTCTGAATTTTCATAGCTCTGAAATTATTTTCCTTTTCTCAGACTACTTCTGCATGAGAAAAAAATATTTATTTTCACCGTAATGTAGGAAAGATAGTTTTGATGTAGAATTCTGAATTGACATGTTTTCTTTCTTATCATTTAGCATTTTAAATTTGTCCTTTTGTCTTCTGGCTTTCAGTTTATAACAAGAAAACTATGGCAATTATCTTGGTACCTGTTTAGGTATTATGACTTATATAACTCTGGCTTAATATTTTTTCCATTTCTCACAGATTTTCAGAAATTTGATCATGGTATGTTTGGTGTAATCTACCTTGTGTTTATTCTGCTTGGGGTTTGTTAAACCTCTTGCTTCTATAACTCTAATTTTCTCAAATTTGTAAAATTTTTAACATCTATTTTTCAAATATTTTTTCTGCTCTTTCTCTGGGACTCCAATCATTCATATGTTAATTGCTTCATATACTCCCACAGATGACTGAGTCTTTCTTACTCTCTGTGCTTTATTTTATAGAATTGTTTTGCTGCTTCTTCAAGTTCACCAATATTTTATTCTTCAAGATTGTTTAATCTGCTATTAAGCCAATCAAGTGAAATTTTCATTTTAAATTTATGTTTTATCCTCTTGGTTCTTACTTTTCTAAAAACCTGAGCATACTGCACATAGTTTAATGGCTCTTTTAATGTTTTCATCTGCTAATTCTATCGTCTTCTGCCATTTATGTTTCTATTGCCAGATTTTATGTCTGGCTATAGATCACAGTTCTTCTTCAACAACTAATTTTTTAAAACGAATCTCAAACATTGTAAAATTTACATTTTTGAGCAAATATTGAGTATTGGAGTCTGTTCTGGCAGAAAATTAAGTTACTTGTAAATTAATACTTTTAGATCTTGATTTTTGGCTTTTAAAGGGTAAGTCTTCAATAGCCTTTTCTATATTGCTATTTTAGCTCCATGGCTAAAGGATGATACTTCTGGAATCTTGCATTACATGTCTTATGTTTTCAATGATATCTTTTCACTCTCACTCACAGAAACTCAAGTAACTATCCCTGAGTGATCTCTGGAAGTTTTTCCTGTTAGAGCTCCCTGATAATTGTTCTCTCCCCTTAATTTTTTCCCCCAGCTGCATGAAGTTTCACCTGTGCATATATACATAGGTATATAGGCAAAGATACAAGAAAAGCCCTGTACAGATTTCTAGAGCTCTTCCTCTGTGTACCTCTGTTCTTTCAAATATTCTGCCTCACAAAGTTTGGCCTCTGCAGACTTTGATATTACTTCCCTCGACTTATCCAGACCACTCAGCTCTCTGTGTTCCCTTTCCCTAGGAGACTGTAGGTAGGACTCACATCATCTGTTTTCCCTTCTCTCAGCGATGACAGTCCTATGTTGCCTTTGGTCTAATTTATAAAACCAGTTGTTTCATATATATTTTCCACTTTTCTTATTGATTTTTGTGGGAGAAAAATGTGGATCTGTTATGGTTTGGCTGTGTCCCCATCCAAATCTCAGGTTGAATTGTAATTCCCAGTGTTTGGGAGGGACCTGGTGGAAGATGATAGTATCATGGGGGTGATTTCTAATGGTTTAGCATCATCTCCCTATTACTGTCTCATGATAGAGTTCTTAGAAGATCTGGTTGTTTGAAAGTGTGTAGCCCTCTCGCCTTCACTCTCTGTCTCTCCTGCCACCATTGAAGGTTGCGCTTCCTTCCCCTTCCCCTTCTGCCATAACTGTAAATTTCCTGAGGCCTCCTAGCCATAATTCCTGTATAGCATGTGGCACTGACAATCTCTTTTTATTTTATTAAGATAAGAATTCTTTTTTATACTTGAACATAATTACAACTACTAAAAATGTTTAAAGATTTTAAAGGACCTTCAATAAGAACAAAAACAGAACTTACTATAATTTTTTAAATATTCTCTAAAGTACGAAAATAAAGAAAAAAACTATAAACAAAGTACAGTATAAAGACATCAAAAGCAAGACAAAAACATGAACACTGAAAATTTTGAAAACTCAATTCTGAATAACCCTGGATTTGTGCAATTTGTGAGCATGTATGTGCTGGTGGTAATGATAGTGATTTGTGTGTGTCTGAAAACACACAGAGAAATAAATACTAGAAAATATATAGTAAAACATTAAGTGAAATCACTTCTCTTCAATACAAAGTCACTGAATACTTGTTTCAAGGTTATTTGCTGTTATTCACAGACTGCTGAGCTGGAAGAGTTTCCAGGAGCTAAGTTTGGGGGTTTTATTTGTATTCCAAGCATAGCTGAATAAAGAAGAGTGCTCTAAAGTGTGCTATAAGACTGTTCTGTTTCACTCATTTTAGGCTCACTGTCACCACACTGAACTAACCAAGCACATTCTCATGGTTCTGTCTTAATATTTTCATAAACTCTGGTCAAACACATTTATTTAGTAAATGCTAACTCATATATTGATATGTATAAGTTCAATGATTGTAAATTCTTACGTATATCTTTCACATACATTTCTTAGGTTTTTGCCTGACTCTTTCATCTGCCGGCATTCTATGTCTTCAACTAGATTATAAATTCTGATCATAGCTTCTTTCAAGTTAGTATGACTCAGTCCCTTGACTGTGATTCTTTTCTTAGTTTTGGTTCTTATGATACTTACTGAGGTTATCATTTAAATTAAGACAACCTTCCTAAATCTTGATTTGCTAATGTCTATGTCATGCATATATTTTGTTCTTAAATTCATTTGGTGTTTATTTTTATATAGAATTTGGTATTCGGCTATGAGAGTACCTACAAAGAAATAGAAAAAAATAAAAGAATTTTCCCAATTTCTCTTTTAGAAGGCTAGCATAGCCCATATAGCAATAGCTGATGCACACAAACATAGGCAGACAGACAGACAGATAGACACACACACACACAATAATATCAGAACTACTAACATGTATACAATTATACATATACATAATTATAAATGTGAATAAATACAAATAAAGCTAATTCTCTTGAATATCAGGAAGAATTCTTAAGTACATAAATATGCATACAATATTGTTATGTGGAAACACTTCTGGGTGTACAGATTTCAGTAGCTGCATATACTGAATTTTAAAAGCAATGATTATAAGTAAAAATCACAAAACAATATTATTTAAACTGAAATAGCATTCTACATTTTTCTGAAAGATCAATCATTAAAAATTGTCAGAAATTATCTGAAAAAGAGGAATGTTTGTTGCTGAATATTAGAAAGTACTTTAAAGCAAAAATAATTAAAGCTCTCTATATTAAAATAGAAAAGTGATAACAATGAAGAGCAGAATGGATAATTCAGGGACATTTACAAATATGTTTTAATGTATTAGGTAATAAAGTGTGATACTAAATAACTAGGTAATGAATGGACAAAGCAATAATGCTTATTTTGTCTACTAAGCATTTGAGAACAAGATAATAAATTACTTCTTCATATAATGTCATACAACAAAATTATTTTCAGTAAATTAAAGAACTAAAGAAAAAACAAAATGTAAAAGTTTTATTTAAACTCTTAGGTGGCTAGTTATATATATAATACTAGAATTAGAGGGGACATAACACCTCCAGAAGTAACCATAAGGAAAAGATTGATATATCAAACTACATTAATATTTAGACTACTATGGTCAAAATATCATCCCAGAAACAAATATAAACAGCAAAAATAAATGGGGAACAATTATAGTAAGTCCTCACCATCATCTATAGGTTCTTGGAGACTGAGGCTTTAAATGTAATGAAGTATAACAAAGCCAATTTTTTATCATTAAAGTTATAAGAAAACAATTCTTAATGAAACATTATTGAAGGACCTGCTATATGTTGTTTCATCAAAAGTTGCAGTTTTCAAGAACCTATCAACAATTTTAAGTGAGGACTTACTGTACTTTTAATATATTTGAGAGAAAACGAATGATAGCTTTGTTCAGTTGTTTTTCCATATCAACAAGAAAATACAATACTTAGGAATAAATTTAACCAAGTAGGTTAATTGTACACTGAAAACTATAAAACACTGATGAAAGAAATTGAAGAGAACTCAAATAAATGAAGAGATATTCCATGGGCTTAATCATCAGAAAAGTTAATATTGTTAAAATGTCCCAACTATCTAAAGCAATATATGGATTCAATGCAATACCTATCACAATTCCAATGGCATTCTTCGCAGAAATAGAAAAACAATTCTAAAGTTGACATGAACCACAAAAGACCCAAAATAACCGACACAATTCTAAGGGAAAAAAAACTGAAGGTGCCATACTTCTGGATTTAAAATTATAAAGCTATAGTAATCAAAACACAGTATTGTACTGGTATATAAACACACACATAGATCAGTGAAACAGAATATGGAGCCCAGAAATAAATCCCAACATATATGGTCAACTAATATTTGACAAGAATACCAAAAGATATAATAGAAGAAAGAATAGTCTCTTTAACAAATTGTTCTGGGAAAACTGGATTTTCATATACAAAAGAATGAATTTCAATTCTTATGCCATATACAAAAGTTAACCCAAACTGAAAAAACAAATCTGGAAACCATACAACTCCTAGAATAAAACATAGGGGAAAAGCTTCTTGACATTGGGCTTGGCAATAATTTCTTACATATCACACTAAAAACTCACACTACAAAAATAAAGATAAATAAATAGGACTCCATTAAACTAAAAAGCCTCTGCACAGCAAGGAAACAATTAACAAAATGATAAAGCAACCTACAGATTGGGGGAAAAATGCAGACTACATATCACATAAGGTTTAATATTCAAGATTTATAAAAAAAACTCATATAACTCAATAGCAAGAAAACATACAAACCAATTTTTTAAATAGACAAGGAATTGAATAGGTATTTCTACAAAGATGACATAAAAGTGGGCAAGTACATGAAAAGCTCAGAATCACTCATGTTCAGGGAAATGCAAATCAAAACCATTATGAGATATCACCTCTCACTTCTTAGGATAGCTGTTACCAAAGAGCCAAGGGATAAGTGTTGACAAAGGTGTAGAGAAAGGGGAACACTTGTACATTGTTAGTGGGAATGCAGATGGGTGCAGACATATAAAAAACAGTATAGAGGTCCCCAAAGAAATTAAAAATACAACTATCATGTGACTCAGCAATCCCTCTTCTTATTATAGACTCAAAGGAAATAAAACCACCACCTCATAAAGATATTAAAAATATCTGCACTCCCATTTTTTTGCAGTATATTCATAATAGACAAGATATGGAAACAATCAAAATGTCCCTCGATGGATCAGTGGATAAAGAATATGTATATCAATATTATTCAGCTTTAAAAATTGGAAAAAATCTGTGATTTGCCACAATCAGGGCTGGACATGGAGGACACTGGACATTTTGATAAGTGAATGAAACAGACACAGAAAGAAAAATATTGTATAATCTCACTTATATGTCCAATTTCTTAAATGATCAAATATATAGAGAATAAAACTGCAGTTACCATGTCTGCAGTGAAATGAAGCAAATGGGAAGATGTGGGTCAAGGGATACAAAGTAGCAAATATGCAGAATGAAAACGTCTAAAGATCTTATGTATATGAGGGCTATTTAATAACAGTATATTGTAATCAGGATAATTGCTAGATCAGTATATTATATCTACTCCTGCTATGGGGTGGGGTAAAGAGTAAGTATGTCACATGATACATATGTTCACTTGTTCCACAATAGTAACCATTTATTATATAGATGTAACTTATAACATTGTATTTTATAACATAAATATACACAATAAAATTTTTAAAAATGAAAATACAAGTCAGGCATGGTGGCTCATGTCTGTAATCCCAGAATTTTGGGAGACCAAGGCAGGGAGACGGTTTGAGCCCAGGAGTTGGAGAACGGCCTGGGCAACAAAGTGAGATCACATCTCTACCAAAACAATAAATAAATAGTCACACACATGGTCATGTGCACCTGTGGTCTCAGCTCCATAGGAGTCTGAAGCAGGCAGATCACTTGAGCTTGCGAGGTGGAGTGAGCCATGTTTGTACCGCTACACTCTAGCCAGGGTAACAGAGTGAGATCTTGCCTCAAAAAAAGAAAATACAAACACCATTTGAAAAACAGGCAAAGATCATTAAAAGGCAATCATGAAAGAATACAAATGGCTAACAGGCATAAAAATTATTCCATCTTTCTAGTAGAAAAGGATATGGAATACTGCCAAATTGTTAGGTATTAAAAGTACTAATAGTGCCCATTGTTTGAAATAAGCATTTTATATGTATTTTTATATTTTGTTGTTGGAGATGTTAGCTATACCGCCTTCTGTATAAAATATGGTGATATCTATCTAAAGGCTTAGAAAAGCTCACATCTTTGCACCCAGAGACTGTGAAAATTCACGTGAAATGGTGGTTTGGAATTCATTCCAAAAGCAGGGTGGTGGAAACAATACGTCCAAGGTATAAAGTAAGGAGATGCATTGTATGTAGAGAATTTACAACAATAATAAAGCTGGTTAAAAGTCAGTTTGCTTTTTATTCTCACCATGCACAGGCAATTTCAAACAAAATCTGCAATTTAAATACTCCTCCTCACCAGGATAGACAGTCTCTACTGCCTAACCTTGAGATTCCACTGTTGTAGAGAAATAAGAACAGAAATGTGAAGTATTTGGTGAATATTATTTATCACCATATTCATTTTAATATTAAAATGAAATAACCATATTCAGTATTTACTATTATAGGATTAGAAAAATAAAGCAGGGAACATTCATATTTCACAATCATTAAAAATGATGGTGCTATCTTGTATTTGTTAAGCCATGGTGTATTGTTAAATGAAGAACAGAGCAAAAATTATACTCACAATCCTTTAAATGTATTTATATTGTATTATGGTCAATAAAAGTTTACCAAACAATAATTGTAGTTACAATCTGATTTTAAGTGCATTTTTGTCATAGTGTAGGAAAGAGATATCAGGAAAGAGGAATGACTTCTATACCATTTGCTCCTCTGAATACACACATGCACATGCACGCACATGCACACACACACACACACACACACACACACACACACACATTTTCACTAGAGAAGTTGTTATCCAACTTGGCTGCATATTAGAAAAGCTCTTGGGGAGCTTTCAAAATCTCAATACACAGGATATATCCTTATCAATTAAGTTGGAATCCTGGTAGGTGCAGGGAGGAACCAGGTATCAACATATTTTAATATTCCTTGATGGTTTCAATATTCAGCTAAGCTTAGAGCTGATCAGGGCAAGTCTTGCTTCTCACGTGTGGTCCACGGACCTACAGCAGCAGCCGCCACCAGCAGCCAGTTAGAAATGTGGAATCTCGAGCCCCCTCCCAGACCACAATCCTGATTTTAACAAGATTCTCAGGTGATTTTATTAAAGCTCAGGAAGCCCTGATTGAGCACCTTTGTTTCCATCTCTTTAATACAAGATTTCAGTGGGGAAAAGTGTTTTGGTGTGCAAAATAAGTCCGAAAACATTAGATTGATAAAGTCTTTCTCTAGCTATACATTTTGTGACTCTTTCATTTTACTTTTTTTTTGTCTAGGAATGAGTGCAGATCACTTTTACAAATCCAGATTCAGTAAGAAAAAAAATCAGAGATTCATTGGAAACAGGTTTAGGAGGTGATGCATGTGTCATTGCTCTTGACAAAAATGAATACATCATGATTTTCCTTTCTCTTTTGTAAGAGAAAAAAATATCCAGACTTTGGGTTCAACATTAACTTATTTGATTGTCTTTTTTCAGACGTATATTAGCTAAATAACTTCACAAGCTGAATTTTAATAAATTTGCTAAATCGCTAGAGAAATTGAGTGACACATCCCTGTCCAGATCAAAAGAATATCTGAGTCACCCACATGTGATTCTAATTACAGCTGTTGTTTAAGTAACAAACTGCAAATGAGTAAAGTTACCAACAGAAAAGAAATCAAAGTTTGGAGAAGGGTACTAAAATGAGACAAACTTTTAAATTGAAAAACCAATTGCCAAACAAGGTATTTTGTGTAGGGACTAAATTTGTATAATGGAAATTCTAGCCAACCTGAATCAATGCAAATAACCCAATGCAATAACAAGTTTATTAAGATAACAGCTACATACATATGGAAAAGAAAGGCATTTCCCTCAGCCTTAAAATGGTATTCTCCTAATAGAAACCAGCATTACAAGCTCTTCAGTAACAAAAGAAAATTGGCTGATATATTGATGTTTTCTGTGCATAACATATTAATGCAAACTCAATTTCTTAGCAGTTTCTGCTATAAACATTGACACTGTTCTATATGGTGGACAAAAGTTTAAACTGAATTTTATACCATAAATTTTTATTAGTGTTTCAGAGTTTTTAAAGATTTTTTTCCTATTCATTGAAACTTCATCACAACTCTGATATGGATTGTTATTCCCATTAGACGGAGAAACTCAAAGTTGGAGGAGTTCTATAACATATCCAAGAACACATGACCACAAGTGGTATACTCAAACCTAGAGCTTTCACTCTAAGTGTCTCCTATATCACAACTTCTTGTCATGTCATTTAATTTGGATTCTTTCTTTTATTCACTATGTTCTGTGACAGTACACACACACTTCTGGGTAACAACGGCTGAAATCCAGGTCACAGGTCACATGTTGTTAAATAAATACATTCACATAAGTGGACTTTTTCAGATTCTGATGCCGCCTGTGCATGGTAGATGTAAAGGAATTCGGTCTTCTTTTGTTTTCCCGTTATTCTGAGAGACAGTACTAACTTCTTACACAGATTTTTGTTCATCACCCTTGCCTAAACTAGAAAAAACTTTTAAGAGGAAAGTGTTATTGATCATTATGCAAGGTAAAATTAATTTTTAAATAAATTCTGCTTTTCAAATATATAACTGCCATGCCACAGCTCTCTATATACACTTGAAGACACCCTATTGCATATCTTATTTTATTCTGAATGCTGCATTTTTAGTTTAGAAACTGTCAACCTAGTGTATTTTTCATGATATAAACACAATATATGGTAAATTGTATAAATATCTAGAAGGCAGGTTAGAGTTTATTTAAACATAATAGTCACAAAAATTTTCAATTTACTTTCTGTAACTCATTTAGATTTACTTCTAATTCATGGAGGCTTATTATTTCTCTTTATGCTTTTAGTAAACATTTTCATGCATATAAAGATTAAAAAAATAATTCTAAAAAATTTTGATATTGGTATTTTATTTAATGGTTTTGCATTTAATAAAATTTGTTCAAAAATAAGAAAACTCAAGGAGAAAATAATTAGAAACAGATTTAAGATGAATTAGTGATACCAAACACAATTTAAATAAGCAACATTTAATTCCAAATAATTTCTATCCTATAAAATTTATAAAGATTTCTCTAATCCCCTTTGGTCTTTATTTAGCTAGTAATACAAGTTTTAATATACATAGGGATGCCTTTGTGATACGGTGGTTACCAGTACAGTATATTTTATCTTTGAAGGTAATTATGGTCATTATACAATATAGACTGAAAATTAAGAAAACAAAACAATTATATTACCTAGCTATTTGAATATTCAGATTTTTTTTTAGCCACACAGTTATGCTGCTGGTAATGTATATACCTGATTCAATTTCAGATCAAACTAATTTGCAATTTTGCTCATGTTAAACTATGTGTCTTCATAGCAAATAATAAATACATATTACTATTAGAGTTAGAAAAATACATAGTAACCAACTAATTTTAAAAGGGAAAAAACAAAGTATTAAAACAAATGACTGTTAGGAAATTAAAGAAAAAAGATGTTAATTGTTACAGGAAAAAAATTATTTTAATGGCAGTAGTCTCCAAATCTGCCCACCTTACCCTCTCTCTCCTCAATGAACTACGATTCCCAGTGTTCTCTCTCTCACGGATGCTAGTCTACTTGAATGTGAGCTGACATGTGACTTGATTGTGCCCTGCCAAAGGCAGAATAAGCATCTTCATGTTATTTTCAAGGTTAGCTCAAAAGAACACTGAGCTTACATCCATGTATCTTGAAATGCTAGCTCTAGGGGAAGCCAGCCACCTTGTAAGAAGTCCTTCGACCTTGAGGCCACCATGGTGTGAAGGAACCCAAGACAGTTACATGGAAAAGGAGATGCCTAGCTAGCCCCCAGTTATTTAAGCTGTCCAAATGCAAGTACCAGACATGTGAGTAAAAAAGCCTTCTCTGACATTCTAGTCCCATTCATGTGGGAAGACCTGAGGAATCAGGCTGACAACCAGAACTGAGGCTCCACAAACAGGAATCTAGTTGAGCCATTTAAGCATCTCCAACCACAGTGAGCCCCAGTTATTCGAGATGTGAACCAGACAACCAGGAGCAGATGCAAGTCATTCTCACTATGTTCTGATGGAATCCTGATCTACAGAATTGGAAGCATAATTGCCATATAAATGAGCACGAAAGATGACCTCTGTGTATTGGCTGCTAGTATGTTTATTCTTCACTACAAGATGAAACCTGTTAGCTCAAAACCCACTAGTGCCAAATCAAATTTTAATATTCACTATTGTTATAAAAATAGCCCAAAGAGGCATTTTTAGCCACTTAGAGCCTGTCTGCTTTGCATACTCTGAGAAACCTCACCCAGTATCTGCCAACTGTAGATATGCTTCAAAGCCCTCAAACTACTGCTGCTCTTCAGTTTTCTGATACCGAGACTCTCCATCATGTTACTCAATATTACCTAGGCATCCTAGACACAAAAGCCCCCTCTCCCATTTTCCTCTTCCCATAGAAGTTCTTGTGCCCTCCCCCTTTTTTGAGTAGTAGTAGCTTCGGGACAGACTCCTGCTGCAAGGGACTCTCCCGCATGCAGAACTCTTAAAGCATGTAGGGGCTACTGCTACCTCATGGTCAGGTCTTTTTCCTTGATCAACCCTCAAATCCCTTTAACTTCTTATGATAATTAAATGGCTTTTGTTTTACGCATCCATATTTCAGGATGATGTGTTATGCAGCAGCAATAAGTAATAGAAGCAATTTAAATTGTTTCTCTAAGACATTAAAAACCAGTTATAAAACTACTAAATGCCCTAAGATATTTGCAAATGTTATAGGGTTATTCTAGTGCTATGGGTACCATGATGCAAGTCTGCAGATGGTGAAGTTCCTGAAATAATGCTACCTTTCATGGTCCATTATAGCCTTTAAAGAACCCTATGAGATTATAAAATATTTTAATAAGACGAAATTTTTCCAACAGGAAATTTAACTGTTATTAACATGCAATAAATAATCACAACCACAAGCCATCTTATCCATCGAAGGAAAAAAGGGCAGCTTGAAAACTAATCAGCTGTTCCTAAATTATTAATACAAATGTTCATTTATTTGCTTTTTGCTATGCATTAACATTGATTAACAGATAAGCTTAGTTAGAGCCAAAAGGTTATAGACAATACTAAAGAAAAACCAAAACTTGGAAAATTAATAACTTATCTGTAAAATTTTGTAAATAAGAAATGACTTCTTTAAGAAAATTAACCTTTATAAGAATTAGGAAAAGACTGCCATTATGGTGTTTTGGCAGTGTAACACTCTGGTCAGCTTACTAGAGCACAAGCGATCTGTGTCAGCATAATCTGAGAACGACTGACATGCAAGTGTTCTACCTAATGCATTATTGTCTTGCAAATAGAGTAGAAGCAAATTAAATAGTAAATTCCATATTATTCAATCTGTTTGGTTAAATTATGCCTGGTGTTAAAGAAAATTTGCAAGCTAGTCTCTGAATACTTACATGAAAAATAAGTATATCTTCCCAGTTGATGACGACAAAGACAGACAAACTCCTATGCAAACAGGTATGGGTCCCCAGTGAAACCCAACCTTCAAGCCAAACACAGCCTGAAACCTGAAAACTCAGCTGCCAGCTCTGGGTGGAGCCCGTGACCAGAATGAGAACTTCCGTGATGTCTTTTAGCCAATAAAAGGGTGCTTTTTTCAGGTCCACCTATAGACCAATCAGCATGCACTCCCTCATTTTGAGCCCATAAAAACCCCCGGACTCAGCCTCACAAACAGCTACCTCCTTTCAGGGCCCCTGTCAGACACAGGGTTACCCACTTCAGGTCCTCTCTCGGTGTCAAGAGCTTTTCTGTCACTCAATAAAATCATTCTCTGCCTAGCTCACTCTCTGGTGTCCATGTACCTCAGGCCTCTTGTTCCCGGAACAAGAACCTGAAACCCACCAAATGACAGATGTGAAAAGAGCTGCAATGCACTCCTGCTCACTGAGCTATGGGAGTGAAAAAACCGCAGGGTACCACATGCCCCCATTCGCTGAGCTGCGGGCAATGGGACTAAATGAGTTCTGATGTGACACACTCACGTTCACCAAAACTGCAGGTGGTGGGAACAAACAAAAATTGTAACACTTTTTGGGGGCTCAGACCTCAGGACTCCCTGAGCAAAAGCGGTAACACCTCTGCAATCTCCACCTCCTAGTTTCAAACCATTCTCCTGCCTCAGCCTCCCAAGTAGCTGAGATTACAGGCATAGGCCACCACACCCAGCTAATTTTTCTATTTTTAGTAGAGACGGGGTTTCACCATGTTGGCCAGGATCATATTGGTCTCCTGACCTCGTGATCCATCCACTTCAGTCTCCCAAAGTGCTGGGATTAGAGGCTTGAGCCACAGCTCCCAGCCAGGAAAAGGAGAGTCTCTTTCTATTTTACTTACTGGGAAAATTCATCACATGACCTAAGATTTTCAGGAAAAGTAAGAAGGTTACTACTTCCATTTATTTAGATAATTCTATGACATAACATGGCAAGATGCACTGACTGGCTAATAAATTATAAACAAAGTAGACTACGATGTCCATTTACAAGCTTTGGAAGCAAAGAAAACCTAATACCAATAAGACATGAAACACCATATCCCACCAAAATGATTCAATTCCATTCAACAGATAATACTATCAGTTACAGCTTGTATTTGTGGCTAAAAATCCCTTACACATATTTTATTTCAATTAATCTTCTTAAAACTATACAGAATAATTATTTTCTTAATTACACCAATCAGGATATTGAAGTATTAGAAAAGAGACAAAGCCCAGTCTCAGGGCTTCTCCAGCTTCTCCCTGAATACAAATTTGAGTTCTGCAGAAATTCTGAACAAAAGATACCATCAGTCTGCTTTTATGTGAGAAGGGAAACTTAGGTTGTATTAAGGAGAGCTTCTAGATAGACTTATTATGTTAATTCTTGTAAATGGCTAGGCATGGTGGCTCACACCTGTGATCCTAGTACTTTGGGAAGCCGAGAGAAGAGAATCGTCACTTGAAGCTAGGAGTTCAAGAGCAGCCTGGGCAACATAGCAAGACACTATCTCTACAAAAAAATAAAGAAATCAGCTGGGCCTAGTGGTGCACCTGTAGTCCTAGCTACTCTGCAGGCTGAGGCAGGAAGGCAGCTTGAGCCCAGGAGTTTGAGGCTGCAGTGAGCTATGATCAGGCCACGGACCCCAATCCTGGGTGACAGAGTAGGACCCTCCCTCTGAAAAAAATGTTACCACTTGTAGAGACATTTGAATTTTTGAAAGGGAATAATCACTTACCTAGAGTTATTAAACATTTAATTGCTGAATATCTTTAGTGACAGTGTAGTCATGCATGCATTTATATATCTCAGCTTATGGCTCCTATGCCATGGCTCAGAAGATCCAGGAAAACTGGGAGGTTGCCGTACATGAGCAAGATTGATGAGTTCATTCAACTCAAGGCCAAAAGTAGGTCAAACTGAGATCAAATATACCCAGGTACAAGACACAGACAAATACTAAAACCAAGTACTGTAAAAAAATAAGAAGTCGGAGAATTGAGAGGAATAAAGATAAGGTCCTAAAATGCCAGAAAGAAGTTGAAGTTGGACAGATTATAGGAGTAGAAGCAACATATAAATCTATTTAGTAAATCATAAAGAACCATAAAGTTTTAGCTATTATTATATATTATTGGTCAATTAGATTTCACAATATGGTACCAATTTTGTCTCATCAATTTATAAGTTCTTCTTTCCTCCCGATTTATACTAATCTCTTCCTACCTAAATTATTTTAGAGATTAGTTTACACTCACTTTACTAATTTCCTGAATCCTCCTTCACTACTTAACTCACTCTGATCTAGCTTGCAACCCCATGACCCTACTATGATAATTCTATATCAGGTCACCTGTGACTTCTAAGTGATTTAAATTAATGGGCATCTTTAGCCCTGATTTTGCTTGAGTTCAACAATATGCAACAGAGTTTTCCACTCCATCATTGTTTAAACACTCTCCTTGTTAACTTCTATGATGTCACATTCTACCGAGATGTTCACTATTTTTTTTCCTGCTTCCTCTTTTTCTCTTTTGTTAGCCCAGCTACCTCTCCACAGTCCTTAAATGCTAAATGCCCTCAAGACACAGTTTTCAGTCCTTTTCTCTTTTCACTCTATGCTCTCTTTGTGCAGTTTCATGTATTCCATGGTGTTCAGTGACCAGTCATATTTGAGAGAGAGACAGAGAGTCCACACAGCTCCAGGATGCTGTATCTGCAACTCACACTGCCTTCACTTAAATGTTTCAGAGACACCTGAAGCAGCCAGTTCAAAGCCAAATTCTTGAGCTTCTCCCCAATCCTGTCCTCTTCTCATGGTCTCTCTCAGTAGAGTCTCATCCATCCTGTTTTCAATCCTGAAGCCTAAGCATCATTCTTGACTCTCTCCCTCTTGCTCTGTACCCAATATATCACTAACTTCTGTTGACTCTATCATATAAATTTAAAACTCTCCATTTCTCATTCCTCTCTGCCTTTACTTAATTCAGACTCTCATGTAGATGTAATGCTATAGTTTCCTGACTGGGGCTTCTTGAAATTTCTTTTCCAAACTTTAGCAAAAGCATTTTTTTCATGTAGATGTAATGCTATAGCTTCCTGACTGGGGCTTCTTAAAATTTATTATACAAATTTCAGCAAAAGGATTTTTTAAAAGCAATCTGACCAGATATTTTCACTGCTTAAATCTCTCAAGAAAAGATTCAAAATCCCTAACTTGGCTCACAGGGTCCTGGATGATCTACCCCGCTATGGTGTCTCAGGCCTCCCACCCCGCTCTGCCTCCCATTCTGTGCTCCAGCCACACTGAATTGTTTCAGGTACACAAATACATCCCACACTCTCCAGTGACAGCCTTGTACTGCTGCGTCCTGTGCCTGGTGCACCCTCCCCCGGGCTCTACCATTGCCTAAATTAAATCCAGTTTATTTTTGCATCTTAGGCCCAAAGTTACTTCCTCAGAAAGTCTTCCCTGACCTGCTCCCCACAGCTGCACCCCAAAAAAATCATTTGATTTTTTAATCTACTCTCACTATGCTCTGAACCTTTTATACATAGCTCATTCTGCAATGTGCAAATATACAGCTCTTGTGTGATTGTCAACTCCAGGAGAAATAAAAGATGCTCCTCTTTTTAAAAAGTTATTTTTTATTATATATAAAGAGTACAATATGTTTGATATGTTTATACACAGTTGAATGGTTATTACAGCCAAGCAATTAACATATCCATCATCTCACATAGTTACTCTTTGTGTGTGTATATATGTCTATGTGGGGGTGTGGGTGTGGGGAAGAGCACCAAAATCTACTCTTTTTAGCAAAAACCCCAAGTCCCATACAATATTAGGAAGTGCAGTCCTCATTTTGTATTTATTTATCCTACACATTTGCAACTTTGTATCCGAAATCCCTACCCCTGTCCCTGGTAACCATTTTATTCTCTACCTCTGCATCTTCAACCTTTTAGAAAAAATCCCAGGTATAAGTAAGATCATGCAGTATTTTTCTTTCTGAGTCTGGCTTACTTCACTTTGATGTTTGCCTTTGGCCATCATTGCAAGCTCAGTGCCAAATACAGGAGTCACCACAGAGTGTGGGTTCAGTGTTATTTGTTGAACGACTAAGTGTATGAATGGAACTGGCCAGATGACTACCTTCTCATCTTATGAAGGCTCTAGGAATCCTTCCTCAAATGAAATATTTCCCCCTCTGTGCTCTTAACTCTGATTATGTCAGTATCATATTTATCACACTGATGGTTGTGATAACTATCTTTTTGCCAACACAGGTTGTGAGTTCTTCAGAGACATTGTGAGTAGAAATCATATCTTGGTCTCTGTCATCTCCTGGGGACTCTCTTAGTGCTGGGCATGTCGCAAGAATTCAAAGTGGAGGGAACCGAAGTGACGAACTCCGCTGACTATGATTTCAACTGGCCTTGCTTCAACAACAAACACATTGGCACACAGGAGATGAAGCCACCTATTATTGAAGAAAACTGCTTAATCTGCTCTGTATATTACAGCTAATGTCTCAAATCTGCTATCAGTTCCTGCCAACCTGCTGAGTTCTAGAATGATTCAGACCTTGCTGCTGTTGCTGCTTCTTAATTCATAAATATAATCCACATATTAAAACTTCATTACCCTTTCAGAATAAACAAAATGCTTCATGGTAATTTCATATTCTTTGGAGAAAGCTATATTTAAATACAAAATGGGTAGGTTTTTTTGAAAAACAATTAAGATAAAGCATTAATGTTCACAGCAGTTGATCAAGTTTTAAAGCTCATTATGAAGAAATTATTATAGACACAGGAAAAGGGGGATGGATACTATTTTTTCAGTTGGTTATATTTATGACTAATAGAGTCTTGAATTTTTATCAAGATGAACTAGGTGTAGTTAACCTTTAAAAGTCACATTAAAAAGAAAAACTGTGTCATCTCATGGTTTGTCTTTCTCATACAGAGTTTGTTGTCAACACTTCTCTAAATGAGTCATTTGTTCTTTTCCAGGTGGTCAATTTCTAGCTTTTGTGTTCTGCTAAATATAACTAGTAGATACATTTTAAATTTTGCTTTTAGTAACTGGCAGTCTCTCACAGAGTTTAGAAAAGAAGAAAATATATATGATTAGTTTGTTCCTTGTCTTCTAAATCTGAAGCATTAGTATTATCCAAGAAAAAACTATTGTATTCACTATGCAGAGAAATTTGGATAGAATATATAATGAGCCTACAATGAGAAAAATAGGAAGAGGAAGCTTTGAAGTTTTCAGATAATAATCTCAATAAGGAGGACTGACTATCTTTACCTGAATTTAGCAGCTAAGCATATCATCAAAGCAAGAACATATTAGAAGAATGCCATGCATATGATTTAATGAGTAATATTTTAACATAAAAGTTACACTGATATTTCATTTATATGTATCAGTTGATATGCTTATTAAGTGTAACTAAGCTTATTGGAAAGAATATTTTCAAAAATTTTTTCTTTATTGGTTTGGGTTAACAGATTTTATATACCGAACTATAGATTGAAGTACTAGTAGATGTCAATAACTCCCTATAATTTTCAACTTGTCAAAAACATATATAAAAATTATACTTTTTACTTTTAAAATCAACTTTATTGAGAAACAATGTGCATATAATAATGCTCCATTTAAAAAATGTAAAGTTCAATGGGTTTTAACAAATGTTTACAACCATGAAACTACTTCCTCAATCAAGATACAGAATATGTAGATGTACAATTTGTTCATTCATTTGTTGATATACATTTGGGTTGTTTTCACAGTTTGGGACTATCATGATTAAAGTTATGATAAACATTCATGTATAAATCTTTTGTGAACTCTTTAAACTTTTTCTTATTTTTCTTTCATAAATACCTAAGAGAGGAATTGCTGAATCATAAAATAAGTATATATTAAACTTTATAAAAACTACCAATATTAAAAACAAAAATTTAATTTTATAATGTTAAAAAGTCAAAAGGAAATAAATGTATATTCAACATTTGTTCATTCATTCAATAAACATTAAGTAATCATCTCTTATATAGCAGCAAGAGTTTGAGCATTTAGTGTGCTGAATTTAGTAAGAAACAATCCCTGGCCTGAAGACATTCAGAGAAAAATGAGAAATAACTCTCTCTTTTGCATATATGAAAAGATATCACTCTCTAGACAATATAGTCAAGAAAGCAATGCTTATATAGCTGGATAGGCTAAGCTCTGTTACCATCTGGTTATCTAACTTTGAGGAAACAACCTTTCTGAGCTTTATCATTTCTAAAAAGACATAACTGAAATGATCATTTTTTTCAAGCACCAAAATAAATCTGTAATTTGTAGTGAAGTAAAATAAAATAACAATAACTTTTGAAATTTGACAATTCTAAATAAAGTTTAAAATATAAGCTTTTGAACTTTGAAGCAGCTGATAGTTTTGTTAGAAACTAATGAACAGGGTAATTTCTAACAAATATGAGCAACATGATTCATTTCTTAAAACAATACTTTCATTGACCCATCATGAGAACATCAATTGTATAAGAAACCATTATCAATGAGAAGTCTGAACACCTGTTCTCCATTGAATCCCAACCAATGTGAAATCTAGAAGTGGAAACAAATTGTTGCCAAATGTATCCAAAAATTGAATTGAAAATGAAAAGCACAAAGTTCCCGCTGGCTGCCAACACCACCTCTCTTTTGTCACAGTTTTCAGCTATCACATTTTAATGCTCTTGATACTAAATAAACTGAGCACTGATTTGTACAGCAGCTATTGGTGAAACTTCTCTCAACAAACTGTTCAAAAAATGATTTCCACGGAAAGTCCAAACAGGCAAGCAGCCAATCTTTTTGAAGAAATAAGAATATATCACAGTCCCTGTTCATCATTAAGAAATATGTCTGTACTTACAGATTTTCAAACAAGAAGTTCCTATTTCTTTTTATGATAATTTAAAGATAAAGATACATGCACATGTATGTTCACAGCGGCACTGTTTACAATGGCAAAGACCTGGAACCAACCAAAATGCCCATCGACGATAGACTGGATAAGGAAAATGTGGCACATATACACCATGGAATACTATGCAGCCATAAAAACAATGAGCTCGTGTCCTTTGTAGGGATATGGATGAACCTGGAAACCATCATTCTCAGCAAACTGACACAAGAACACAAAATCAAACACCGCATGTTCTCACTCACAGGTGGGTGTTGAACAATGAGAACACATGGACACAGGGAG
>PVKP010031901.1:0-26507 GCA_004027715.1 Plecturocebus donacophilus | reverse complement strand
GGTTCCCCTCCCGAGTCCCTCCTGACAGCTTCCTTTTGGGTCACGAGTTAGACATAACTTCACCGAGGACGGCGTTCCACACTGCAGTACGTACATACTCTTCCTGTTAGAACATTCTGCTTTTTCCATCTTAGCACTTATCACCCTTTCTTGTGATTGCTTGTTAACTCGTCTATACCCATGGGCCGTGCGCGGTGGCTCATGCCTGTAACCCAGCACTTTGGGAGGCCAAGGTCTGCAGATCACTTGAGGCCAGGAGTTGTAGAGTAGCCCAACCAACATGGCAAAATGCTGTCTCTGCTAAAAATACAGCCAGCCAAGTGTGGTGGCGCATGCCTGTAATTCCAGCTACTCGGGAGCCTAAAGCAGGAGAATCCCTTGAACCCAGGAGGCAGAGGTTGCAGTGAGCTGAGATCACGCTACTGCACTCCAGCCTGGGCAACAGAGTGAGACTCTGCCTCAACAAAACAAAACCAAACCATACCCTCTGCAGACTCTAAGGATCATGAGTGCAGATAATTGCTTTGTTTTGTGAAATATCCCCAATATCACAGAGTAGGACTCAATATGTATTGTTGACTTATGCCATAAAACGAGATGCCATTGTGCTAGTGATTTTCCAATTCTCTTCTAGATTTTGGAATTTAGATGGATTCCATAAATGACTGGAAAAATCTAAAAACACAATGTCTACTCTTTCTCTTTATTTATATGCTTATGGTTCCCCCTTAGCAAACAGTAAAGTCTGAGAATTGAAAAGATCTTAGTAAAATCTAGCCCCAGTTCACGTCCTTCGACAGCTTCGGAAGGGCAGGCTCGGAGCGTCTCAGTAACGTGCACAAACCACAGAGCTGTTTATGGTTGCATCATTAGCTCCATAAACTCAAACTCAGAGCCCCCGACTTTCAGTCCAGTGCTTCACCCTGGTATTAACACTTTTATTAGCACCTGTATTTTTAATTTAATTATTGTTTTTTTTTTTGAGACAAGGTCTTGCTTTGTTGCCCAGGCTGGGGTGCAGTGGTGCGATCATAGCTCAGCACAGCTTTGACCTACTGGGCTCAAGCAATTCTCCTGCCGCAACCTCCCAAGTAGATGGGACCACAGGCATATACCCTACCACACCTGGCTACTTTTTTATTTTTTGTGGAGTTGGGGCCTCAATATGCTTCCCAGGCTGATCTCAAACTCCTGGGCTCACACAGTCCTCCTGTCTGTCTCCCAAAGTGCTGGGTTTATAGGCGGGAGCCGCTGCTCCTGGCTATTATTAGCACTTTTAACAGACTTGTGTACTATGATATTTTTATTTCAACACAAAGGAATCTTATTGCTTATAGCTTTACATCTTACTTTTTTAAATCTACTTTTGGATCCTGTATATCTCTACAGATGTTCAGGAGGAAAATCACTCCCAGGTCTGTAGATGCCTGGGCATCCTCTAAGGTTCTGTGCTCAGGGGTTGGGTTAATACCTAACACAGAGCTCACAAGGAGCCAGATGTTCCACATTGTATTCAGTTCTCCTACAGTTGCACCTCAGAAGGATAATTACTGAGTAGACGCCATCTGGATTTGATGATCTGGGGAATGCTCATGTCATGTGAAAGAAGTCACAGACTTTGGTTTAACTCTTTGTATTAACGGTTCCTCATGGCTTCTGTGAAGTTTACAGGACTCACTGTCAACTTCACAGCGGCAATGAAACAGTCCATTATGAAATACAAGCTTGAAAAGAGAGTTGTTTCTATAAAAACCAAGTTAACATGTGGAAAAGACTGGGCAAGAGTAACACTTGGAAAATAATTGTTTTAGAATTGAGTATGGATTTAAAAACAAATATTGGGGAAAAGTATTTAGTTAACTTTTTTTTTAAGGTGGAGTTTCACACTCTTCCAGGCCGGAGTGCAGTGGTGCGATCTCAGCTCACTGCAACCTCCGCCTCTGGAGCTAAAGTGACTCTCCTGCCTCAGTCTCCCGAGTAGCTGAGATTACAGGTGTGTGCCACCATGCCTGGCCAGTTTTTGTATATTTAGTAGAGATGGGGTTTCACCATGTTGGCCAGGCTAGTCTCAAACTCATGACCTCAAGTGATCTACCGGTCTTGGTCTCCCAAAGTGCTGGTATTACAGGTGTGAGCCCTGGCACCCGGCCATAATTTTTTTTTTTTTTTTTTAATTTAAAATTTAGGCCAGGCATGGTTGTTCATGCCTGTAAACTCTAGCACTTTGGGAGGCCTAGGCGGGCAGATTGCTTGAGACCAGGGGTTCGAGACCAGCCTGGGCAACATGATGAAACTTGGTCTCTACAAAAATTAGCAGGGCATGGGGATATGCACCTGTGGGCCCAGCCACTTGGGAAACTGAGGCAGGAGGATCACTTGAGCCCAGGAAGTAAAGGCTGTGGTGAGCTGAGATTGTACCATTGTATTCCAGCCTGGGTGACAGAGCGAGATACTGTTTAAAAGAAAAAAATAGGGTTAGGTGTGGTAGCTCACACCTGTAATCCCAGCACTTTGGGAGGCTGAGGAGGGAGGATTGCTTGAGCACAGGAGTTTGAGGCTGCAGTGAGCTATGATTGTGCCACTGCACTCCAGTCTGGGCGACAGAGCAAGACCCTAGCTCTTACAGAAGAAGTGTTTTAAGGAAACCAGAAGTGGAAGAGATTGACCAATATATTATGAAACACTAATGAATGGACCTATTCCAAAAAGAAATTCCTTGGCCACAGATTGCGCATAAGCATTTGTCAGATGTTAATTATGTTTCACCATTAACTTTTTTTTTTAACTTTGAAATTTTATTTAAATAAATAACATGCAAAACATTGACTTTTGGGATATAAAGTTATAGACATTTTAATTTTAAATTTACCATGTAGAAGCTACTTTGAAAATATCTTTTATACAAATTTTGAGTAGATGGCAAAACCCTGTCTACTAAAAATACAAATTAGCTGTGCATGGTGGCACACGTCTGTCATCCCAGCTACTCAGGAAGCTGAGGCTGGAGAATCACTTGAACCCAGGAGGCAGAAGTTGCGGTGAGCGAGATCAAGCCACTGCACTCCAGCCTGGGTGACAAAGCAAGACTCTGATTCAGAAGGAAAAAAGAAATAACACCACCGAGAATCCTGTGTACTCATCAACCATTTTAAGAACATGATGGCTTATCTTAGAGCCTCCCCTCCCCATGGGCCCATTCTCCTCCCTTTCTTCGCCCTAGGAAGTAACTACTATCTTGAATTTTGAACCTATTATTCTCCTCCTTTATTTGACCACGTCTTTGTATTTCTTGACCATACGGGTTTTTTTTTGGTTTTGGTTTTGGTTTTATGATACAGGGTCTTTCCTTGCCACCCAAGCTGGAATACAGTGTCACAATCACGGCTCATTGTAGGTTCAACCTCCCAGGCCTAAGTGATCTTCCCGCCTGAGGCTCCCGAGGAACTGGGAGCACAGGTGTCCACCACCACACCTGGTTAATTGAAAAAAAAATTTTTTTTTTTTTTGGATGTGAAATCCATAGGTCCAGTACTAGCCCTTGAGAAGCTTATAATTCATTTCAAAAGCAAAATTATAATAAATGAAAAGATTTAGAAGCATAGAACAAGCTCTGCCGTAGTCTCCCCAAATGCTGGAATTACAGGCATGAGCCACTGTGCCCAGCCTAAGCAGTAAGTTTTTAAAACATTTTTGCAGTTTGATTTTTTTTTTTTAGTTTGACTTAATGAAATTGTACTATTGGTATACTTAGTCTTTTTCTGTTTGTTATTATGTTTTTGAGAGATGTTGGGTGTGGTTCATTTATTTAGTCTAGGCCTCTGTTATATAAAGAGATCACAATTTACTTACCAGTTTTACTGTTGGACATTTAGGACACTTAATTTGTTGTTGTTGTTTTTTTTTTGCTAGTAAATTAGTGCCGCTATGTACATTACTCTGGGCACATGCTTGGACATAGAATCTCTGGACTGCGGTCTCAACTGTTAATTTAAAATCAAATGTTTGGCCCAGTGCAGTGGCTCACACCTGCAGTCCCAGCACTTTGGGAGGCTAAGGCAGGAGGACCACTAGAGGACAGGAGTTTGAGAACAGCGTGGTCGAGAGAGTGAGACCCCCCTCTACAAACAAATTTTAAAATTAGCCAGGCAATCAGGTGTGGTGGCTCACGCCTGTAATCCCAACACTTTGGGAGGCAGAGGCAGGCAGATCACAAGGTCAAGAGATGGAGACCACATTGGCCAACATGGTAAAACCCCATCTCTACTAAAATACAAAAGTTAGCTGGGCGTGGTGGCGTGCACCTGTAGTCCCAGCTACTTGGGAGGCTGAGGCAGGAGAATCGCTTGAACCTGGGAGGTGGAGGTTGCAGTGAGCCGAGATGGCCCCACTGCACTCCAGCCTAGTGACAGAATGAGACTCCACCTCAAAAAAAAAAAAAAAAAAAAAAAAATTAGCCACGTACAGTGGATCACACCTATAATCTCAGCACTTTGGAAGCTCCAGTTAGGAGAGTTGCTTGAGCCCAGAAGTGCGAGGCTGCAGTGAGCTATGATGGACAGAACAAGACCCTGTCTCTCAAAAAATAAATTGAGACCGCCCTGGCCAACTTGGTGAAATCCCGTCTCTACTAAAAATACCAAAATTAGCCGGGCTATGGTGATGTGCACCTGTCATCCCAGCTACTCAGGAGGCTGAGGCAGGAGAATCACTTGAACCCGGGAAGTGGAGGTTGCAGTGAGCCAAGATCGAGCCACTGCACTCCAGCCTGCGCGAGAGGGCGAGAGACTCTGTCTCAAAAAAAAAAAAAAAAAAAGAAAATGTTCAATGTGTCTTTTCATTATGATTCCTTGCTTCAACTGGTTATTTCAGTTAATAGCACTACCTACTCTTCTACCGTATGTATGTAAGCTTGTTCTATGCTTCTGAATCTTTTCATTTATTATAATTTTGCTTCTGAAATGAATTTTAAGGGCTAGTACTGGACCTGTGGATTTCACAAGTCTTAGATCTTACCATGGTGCCTGATGCAATGTTCTGTATGTGCCGGTGGTAATGGAGTATTCTTTCCCTAGATATTGGTCAGGCCAACTAGTCTTTCTCATTTGGGGTTAACGTTATCATATTGTTTTCATCTTTTTTCCTTTTTTCTTTTCTTCTTAACTTGGGGGCATTGTTTCTTTGGAAGAGAGGAGCAAGAAGGGGAATGATAGAAGGAATTGCTCAACTGCCTCTCCTGGGGACCTGCCCTCTATTTGTCATAGCACTTGACACTAAAAAAAAGAAGTTAACGTGAAATGAAAGACAAGTTTAAAATAGATTTAAAACAGATGTTTGTGCTTTAATTTAAAAATTCCAAATGCAACCCTTCGACCCAGCAAGTCTACTTCTGGAAATCTATCTTATGGAAATAATTAAAACTCGTACAAAAAGATTTAGGTCTAACATGTTCATCTCAGCCTTGTTTATAGTGGAGAAGAATTAAAAGGAAGTTTTCAACCATGGGGATTTAACACAAATACAATGGAATTCCTCTGTTAAAAATAATATATATACTGACATAGATGTTTATGATTTATTAATCGGAAAACATGAGCTGTCATGTCCAGTGTCATCCTGTTTTTGTAAAAGGCAACAGTGACTAGGAGGACAGTCACAAAGGATATTTGATGGTGATTAAATTAAACTTTTTGCTTATCTGTGTTTTAAACTTTTTCACAATAAACCTTTATTTTTTTTTAATTTTTATAACCACCTATAGTCTTACCATAAAATATGCCTTTCTAAAAGTTTTTTTTGTTTTGTTTTTTATGTTTTTTTTTTTTTTTTTTTTTGAGATGGAGTCTTACTCTGTATCCCAGGGTGGAGTGCTGTGGCACGATCTCAGCTCATTGCAACCTCTGCCTCCTGGGTCCTGGTTCAAGCATTTCTCCTGCCTAGGCCTCCCAAGTAGCTGGGATCACAGGCATATGCCACCATGCCCAGCTAATTTTTGTCTTTTTAGTAGAGACAGGGTTTCACCATGTTGGCTAGGCTAGTCTTGAACTCCTGACCTCGTGATCCGCCTGTCTCGGCCTCCCAAAGTGCTGGGATTACAGGCGAGAGCTACTGCGCCCGGACTTTTTCCTTTTTTTTTTTTTTAAGAGATGGGGTCTTCCTATGTTGTCCAGACTGGTCTCAAACTCCTGGGCTCAAACAATCTACCCACCTTGGCCTCCTGAAGTGCTGGGATGACAAGCATCAGCCACTGCACCTGGACTTTTTTAAAGGTTATTCTTATATTGATTTGTAGATTGAGACAGGTTCTTGCTCTATCACCCAGGCTGGAGTGTGGTGTTGCGACTGTGGCTCACTGCAGCCTCAACTTCTGAGGCTTCGGGGATTCTCCCACCTCAGCCTCCTGAGTAGCTGGGACCACAGGTGTGCGCCAACACACTGGGCTCATTTTTGTATGTTTGGTAGAGATGGGTTTTGCCGTGTTGCCCAGGCTGGTCTTGAACTCCTGGGCTCGAGTGATCCACCCACCTCGGCTTCCCGAAGTGTTGGGATTACAGGTGTGAGCCACTGCCCGGCCTAAAGTTATTCTTAAATTAAAAAGCTACTCCAGTCACCGTAGCTTCTATTAACATAATTATTTTGTATAGCTGCTTTTCCTCAGAAGTACTCAATTACAAATAAATAACTGTTAATAGTTGAGGTCTGTGAAGAAGAACTCATTTCTTTTACTTTCTTGCATTGATAACACTTTTCCCCAGCTGCAGTGGGCTCCGAATCCATAGCTCTGTTAAGTTAGAGCCTTGTGAGAACAGGTGACTTGGGTTTTGTTTAGGATTGACATACTAATTCTCTTTATAACCTTGGCATATTTACTTTTCTGCTTTTTGTCCAGTAACTCTCTGTGAAATGTGGAGAATGCCTTTCTCATTACGACCTTAGCAGATGTATAAAAAATCTCCAAGGACTCCCCTCCTGGAATGAAACATGGCTCATCCTGGCCAGCAGGAAGTTAGAAGGTAACTGGCCAGATTACCTTGCAACTTCCAGTGTGACTACTGTGCACATTCACTAAATTATCAGGTTAAATCTGAGTCATTATTCATAAATTCAACAGGTATCTGAATATTAACAGCCTGGATTCACATGCCGGCTTAGCTATTTAACTCTGTGAGCTTGGAGAAGTCAATTAATTTCTCTGGGCTGCCATTTCCTCATTTATAAAATGAATAGTATACATACATAATTGTTGTAAGGATTAAATGAGATACAAAATGCATCATACCCAGTACCATAGTAAATTCTCAACAAATTACAGCTAAGTGCCAAGTACTGAGCTTTAAGCCCCATTCATTCAGCTATGAATTCATTCACTAGCTAAATCTTACTGTTGGCCAGTGTTCTAGGCACTTGGTCATTTCAGTGAAAAAAACAGACAAAAGTCTCTGTTCTTTTGAGGCTTACATTCAAGCAGATGCAAACATGACATAAACTGTATTCTCATCCACGGCTGTTGCTAATCATTCCTATTAATTTAGTTCTTTTTATGTGACAGCCACTGTGTGGAGTGATTGCCTGCATAATCACTCAGACATAATCTCATTATCTCATTAACTCTGTGAGGCAGGGATTCCTGTTGTCATCTGACGGTATGGCAGCTGAGCCTCAGAGAGGTTATGTTAAGTTCAGGAGACAAGCTAGTGGAGGAGATGTATTCAAACCCAGGCTGTCAGTCTCTAAAACTCATGCCAGATCCCCGCATATTGGGAGTCTCACTTCCAGCCTCTGTGTGAGGCTTTTTTGCTGATCATTCTTCTCTGACATTCTTGCCAACACTTTTTTGCTAGGCAGCAGGAGCTGTTGGGGAAAGACACTTGAGTTTTCCTCATTTTATATTAAAATATTTAATTATCTCTGCAGGAAATGATTGGAGAAGGTATAAATGACAGCTCTGCTTAGAATGTTTCTTTGATCAGTCAGGAATTGCAGGTGACTCTCGGTGTGTGGAAAAGAGGTCTCAATTAGAGGGAGCAGTTGGGGTGCAGCTTTGAGGGGACACTAGGTGGGTTGGGGGTGGGGGCTGCTAGGGGAGACCACCAGTGGAGGTCCTTTGATGCTAGTCATGCTATAGGCTAAGGTGAAGAAATCCAAGAGTTGATGCCTCCTGTATACACTGCACAGTGTTGTATGGGTATTGGATAATAGATTGGTCCAGTACCTTTATTGTATTAATTTTTGAGGCGGAGTTTCACTCT
Organism: Plecturocebus donacophilus; assembly: GCA_004027715.1. Taxonomy (NCBI): domain Eukaryota; kingdom Metazoa; phylum Chordata; class Mammalia; order Primates; family Pitheciidae; genus Plecturocebus; species Plecturocebus donacophilus. The sequence continues at coordinate 18,261 of PVKP010031901.1, read as the reverse complement.
TGTGGTCCAGGCTGGAATGCAATGGGATGATCTCAGCTCACTGCAACCTCCACCTCCTGGGTTCAAGTGATTCTCCTGCCTTAGCCTCCCAAGTAGCTGGGATTACAGGCAAGCGCCACACGCCCAGCTAATTTTGTATTTTTTTAGTAGTGACTGGGTTTCACCGGGTTGGTCAGGCTGGTCTCGAACTCCTGACCTCAGGTGATCAGCCTGCCCAGCCTCCCAAAGTGCTGGGATTACAGGCATGAGCCACTGTGCCTGGCCTATTGTATTTATTCTATACTATTTCTCTATTCTTTCCCTGTCTGATGCTGAGTTTCCATACAGGTAGGAGTTTGTTTTGGGCCCTTTGGTTGATTGATCTGGTTATCTCTTTCTGGGCTAATATTGTACAGTCTAAATTCTATACTTTGTAATTTTTGGGTTTTTTCCCGGAAAGGTGCAGCTCCTCACCTCCTCCAGCTCCCTGTATCCCTCTTCCTCTGCCGGTCTGCAGTTCTTCAACCCTCTGGAATGTTCACGTCCTCCAGAGGTAATGTTGAATAAGTCCTGCACGAATTTTAAAAGTTATCATTTGGAGATATTTCAAGTATTCAGAAAATTCTGAAGAATAACATCACGTCGTCACCACTTACCTTTGATGCATCCTAACACTCTGCCTTTTTGCTCCAGATCTTATTTTTAAATAATAAAAGAAAAAGTCATGAATGTCCCCTGTGCACCTCTTCCAATTCCACTCTCCTCCCTCCCTCTCTCCCTTCCAGAGGCCACAACTGTCCTGAGTGAGGTGTGTGTCATTTCAGGCCATGCTGTCCTGTTACTTGCTACATATTTATACACAGATCATAAGGCACATTCTTTTATTTTTCATCTATTTTTATTAGAGATAGGGTTTTGCAATGTTGCCCAGGCTGGACTCAAACTCCTGGGCTTAAGTGATCCTCCCACCTTAGAATCCTGAGTAGTTGGGACTGTAGACGTGCACCACCACACCCAGCTAAGGTTTTTGTTTGTTTGTTGTGACAAAGTCTCGCTCTGTCACCCAGGCTGGAGTGCAGTGGTGAGATCTCAGCTCACTGCAACCTCTACGGCCTGGGTTCAAGCGATTCTCCTGCTTCACCTCGTGAGTAGCTGGGATCAAGGCGCCCACCACCACATGCCCGGCTAAGGTTTTTTTTGTTTTCTTTTTATAGGGACAGCATCTTACTATATTGCCTAGGCTGGACTTGAACTCCTGGGCTCAAGTGGTCTTTCGACCTCTGTCTCCCAAGTTGCTGGGAATACAGGCATGTGCTACTGTGCCCCGCTTAAGTGATATTCATGTATCATTTCCTTGTACCTGTATGCAGTTATTTCTCTAGGGTATTTATCTAGGCTGCAGTTGCTGGCGCTTAGTGAGTGTACACTGATCTGGTCAAATTTCTCCTCGCAGTGCTTGTCCCAGCTGACGGTGTGTGTGACAGCTTTTGCATCTCCTCTACCTCTACCGTGCTTACTCCTGTTGGCTGACTTACTTTTTTTGCCAGTCTGATGGCTGTGAAATTGTGTCTTATAATTGTTCGTATGTGCCTTATTACTAATGAAGTTGAACATCTTTTCATGTGTTTCTCGACCATTTTTACCTCCTCTTTGTTGAATGATCTGTTCATATTCATTGCTTCTTTTGTCCATTGTGTCATCATTTTTCTAATTGGTCGAAGTAGTTGATTATATGTTCTGGTTACTAATCCTTTACCAGCCATGTGCCATGCAGGTGTCTTCTCCAAGTCTCTTGCTTTTTACTTTGTTTGTGGTGTATTTCAATGTGTAGGTAAGTTTAATTTTAATGTAGTTAGCCATTTCACAATAATTTCTTTGTTGTTTATACTTTCAAGTCTTACTTTAAAAATTCTTCCCCTAACTTTCAAGGTTTATTTAAAAAATTATTCCCCTACTCCCAGATCATGTATACACTATTCTGTATTTTCTTTCTGAAATTCTTTAAGGTTTTGATTTTTTTTAACATCATGCATATAAGCAATAAGCAGATAGTCCAAAATACAGATGTTGCGGAAAGTCCGAGTGCAGTGGGGCACACCTGTAATCCCAGCTACTCTGGTGGCTGAGATGGGTGGATCACCTGAGGTGAGGATTTGAGACCAGCGTGGCCAACATGGTGAAACCCCATCTCTACTAAAAATATAAAACTTAGCTGGGCGTGGTGGTGCACACTTGTAATCCCAGCTACTCTGGAGGCTGAGGCAGGAGAATCGCTTGGGCCCGTGAGGCAGAGGTTGCAGTGAGCTGAGGTCACACCATTGCACTCCAGCCTGGGTGACAGATTGAGACTCTGTCTCAAAAAAAAAAATCCAGATGTTGTTGAAGGCCTCTCTGTACCACTCCCCAGTTTCAGAATTTATTCTGTGATTAATGTGAGGTAGGGGGTCCATCTTTCTTTTCTTTTTAATCTGGATAATTGATTGGTTCAGCAACTTTACTGTATTTATTCTTTTTTTTTTTTTTGAGACGGAGTCTTGCTCTGTCGCCTGGGCTGGAGTACAGTGGTGCAATCTTGGCTCACTGCAACCTCCACCTCCCAGGTTCAAGCGATTCTCATGCCTCAGCCTCCCAAGTAGCTGGGATTACAGGCACCTGCCACCAACACCTGGCTAATTTTTGTATTTTTAGTAGAGACAGGGTTTCACTGTATTGGCCAGGCTGGTCTCTGACTGCTGACCTCATGATCTGCCTACCTCGGTCTCCCAACTGCTGGTATTACACGTGTGAGCCAGTGTCCGGCCTGTATTTATTCTTTACTGATTATTTCTCTATTCTTTCCCTACTAGTTTCATATGTCTGTCTGATGCCAAGTTTCCATACAGGTAGGAGTTTGTTTTGGGCCCCTTAGTTGATTGATCTGGTTATCTACTCTGGGGTAATACTGTACAGTCTAAACACTACACCTTATTAAAAGCCTTGATATCTCATAGGGATAACAAAGTCTACGTTCTTTTTCTTTTTTCAAAATTACCTCTTATTTTCAGTTATTTGTTTTTCCATATGTGTTTTAGAATCAGCTTATCTACTACAAGTTGAGTCTCCCTTATGTAAAAAGCTTGGGACGAGACATGTTTAGAATTTTCTTTTTCTTTTTCTCCTTTCCATAGATGTTGAATGTTTTGGATTTTTTATTTTTTGGATCTTGGAATATTTGCACTGTTGCCGGTTAAGCACCCCTAATCCCAAACTGCAAAATCCAGAATGCTGCAATGAGCATGTCCTTTTAGTGCCGTGTCATTGCTCAAAAGTTTAGGATTTTGGATTTTCAGATTTGCGATGTTCAATCTGAACCTTAAAGAATAGAATACGGCTGGCCTCAGTGGCTCACACCTGTAATCCCAGCACTTCGGGAGGCTGAGGTGGGCAGATTTTCTGAGGTCAGGAGTTAGAGACCAGCCTGGCCAGCATGGTGAAACCCCATCTCTACTAAAAATACAAAAATTAGCCGGGCGTGGTGGCACGTGCCTATAATCCCAGCTACTTGGGAGGCTGAGGCAGGAGAATCTCTTGAACCCTGGAGGCGGAGGTTGCAGTGAGCCAAGATTGTGCCACTGCACTCCAGCCTGGGCAACAGAGTGAGACTCCATCTCAAACACACACACACATACACACAGACACCGCAGAATACATGATCCTGAGTACTTTCCTAGGCTTCATCTAGACCACCATGCTGCTGTTTGTACTAGATGCCATGACATTATCCTTCCTGATAAGCTTTCAGACCAGTTTCTTCTGTTTTTTTCAAAGACAGGGTCTTACTTTGTCCTCCATGCTGGAGTGCAGTGGCACGATCATGGCTCATTGCAACCTTGAACTCCTAGGCTTAAGCAATCTTCCCGCCTCAGACTCCAGAGTAGGTAGTACTACAGACATGTGCCACCATCCCCAGCTCATTTTTTATTCTTTTGTAGAGACATGCTCTCCCTATGTTGCTCAGGCTGCTCAAGTGATCCTTCTGCCTCAACCTTCCAAAGTGCTGGGGTGACAAGCATGAGCCACCATGCCTGGCCGGCAATGGTCTCTAATTCCTGTATTCACAGGTCATTTTGCACAGATCACTTTTTTCTTAAAAAAAATTGTGTTGAAATATGTATAACATAAATGTTTCCATTTTAGCCACTTCTGTGTATAACTCAGTGGTACTCATGACATTCAGAATCTGTGCAAGCATCACTATTCTGACAAAACTCTCTTCCCATTAACCAAGGTTCGTAACTCCCAATTCCTTTCTCCTCCCAGCTTCTGGTAATTACCATGAGACTGCTCTGTGAATTTGTGCCTCTTGTTATATGTGGAATCATACAATGTGGTCTTTTTGTGTCTAGCTTCTTTCACTTAGCCTGTCTTCAGGGTCCATCCACATTGTAGCATGCATGGGAACTTAATTTTCATGGCTGAATGAGATTCCATTGTGTGTCTATAGCTCCTGAACCACGTTTTGCTTCTTCCCGTGTTGGGCATTTCAGTTGTTTCTGCCTTTCGGCTCCTGTGAACAACACCTCAGTGAACATTGGTGTGCAAGTATTTGCCTGAGTCCTTTTTATTTCTTCTGGGTATTTTCGTAGGAGTGAAGTTGCTGGATCATATGGTAATTCTATGTTTAACTTCCTGAGGAACCGCCAAACTGTTTTCCACAGTGTCCGCGTTGCTACATTCCCACCAATGTCCAAGGGTTCCCATTTTTCTACCTCCTCTTCAACACTTGCTGTTTTCCTTTTAAAAAAAAAAAATTATAGTCAGCCTGGTGTGGTGGCTCATGCCTGTAATCTCAGCATTGGGTGCAGGGGGTGGGGGAGCGTGGGCCAAGGTGGGAGGATTGCTTGAGCCCAGGAGTTCCAGGCCAGCCTGGGCAACATAGAGAGACCCCATAGCAATCAATCAATGGGTGTGGTGGTACATGCCTGTGGACTCAGCTACTTAAGAGGCTGAGATGGGAGGGTCACTTGAGCCCAAGAAGTAGAGGCTACAGTGAGCCATGATTGTGCCACTGCACTGTAGCCCAGACAACAAGGTGAGATCCTGTCTCAAAAAAAAAAAAAGCCATCTTAGTAGGTGTGAGATGCTGTCTCATGATGGTTTTCATTTGCGTTTCTGTAATGATTAGCAGGGTTGAGCATCTTTGCCGTCATGATTACAGTGTTGGTCGTTTGTATATCTTCTTTGGAGAAATGTCTGTTCAAGCTCTTGGTCCTCTTTTCTTCCCCACTTTATTATTTTTTGAAGTAGTTTTTAAGTTTACAGCAAAACTGAGCAGAAAGTAGAGAATTCCCATATACCTCTCACCTCCACACATGCATAGGCTCAGCCACAGTCAACATCCCTTGTCAGAGTGTACGTCTATTACAGTTGATGAACCGGATTGACACATCATTCGCATCCAGGGGGCATAGTTTACGTTAGAGTTCACTCTCGGTGTTGGTATGCAGGTTTTGATGCGTGTATAATGCCATGAATCCACATTATAGTAGCATATAGAATAGTTTTACTGCCCTAAAAATCCTCCGTGCTCATCCTATTTATTTCTTCCTTCCTGCTAATCCCTTCCTTTGCACATTTTAAAATGGGATTGTTTTTGTGTTGTTCAGTTAGTAGGAGTTTTTAATGTATTCTGGACATTAAACCTTTATTGGATGTATGACTTATACATATTTTTTTCCCATTCTGTGGATTGTGTTTCCACTCTCTGGATGGTGTCCATTGATGCATACGAGGTTTTTATTTTCACAAAGTTTAGTTGATATGTTCTTTTGTTACCTGTGCTTTTTAAGTGTTGTACTTAAGAAACCACTGCCTAATCTAAGACCATGCAAATTCCCCTATGTTTTCTTCTGAGAGTTCTATAGTTCTACCTCTTAAATTTAGGCTTTTGATTCACTGTGAGTTTTTATATAGGGCATACGGCAAGGGTCCAACTTCATTCTTTTGCATGTGAATATTCAGTTTTTTCACACCATTTGTTGAAAACACTATCCTTTTCCTACTGAGTGGTCTTGGCACTCTTGCTGAACTCAATTGACTATAGACATGGGGGTTTATTTCTGGATTCTCAATTTTATTCCATTGGTTGATATGTCTATTCTTTTTTTTTTTTCTTTTGTATGTGAGATGGAGTCTTGCTCTGCTGCCCAGGCTGGAGTGCAGTGGTGCAATCTCAGCTCACTGCAACCTCCACCTCCCAGGTTCAAGAGGTTCTTCTGCCCCAGTCTCCCAAGTAGCTGGGACTACAGGCGCATGCCACCGTGCCTGGCTAATTTTTTGTATTTTTAGTAGAGACAATGTTTCACCATGTTAGCCGGGATGGTCTTGATCTCCTGACCTCGTGATCTGCCCGCCTTAGCCTCCCAAAGTGCTGGGATTACTGGTGTGAGCCACCGCGCCCAGCCAATATGTCTATTCTTATGCCAGCCCCACACTTAGTGCTGTTTTGATTACACTTTTTTGATTACTGTAGCTTTGTAATAAGTTTTGAAATCAGAAAGTGTGAGCCCTCCAACTTTTTCTTTTTCAAGATTATTTTTGGGTTTCTTAATTCTTTATGTATTTTAGGATGGGATTTTTCATGTCTGCCAAGGATGCTCTTGAGATTTTGATAGGGATCGCATTGGGTCTATATAACGCTTTGGATAGCGCTGTAATCCCAGCACTTTGGGAGGCCAAGGTGGGAGGATCACTTGAGTCCAGGAATTCAAGACCAGCCTATGTGACAGAGTGACGCCCTGTCTATATTTAAGAAAAAGAAGAAGAAAGAAAAAAAAAGTCTGCAAGATGAGTATTTTGCCTATTTTATAAGAAAGTCAGACTCAGAGAGATTGAATACTTTGCTATGGTCATTCATAGAGTAAGTGATAGAGCTACATTTAAGCCAGAGCTACCTGATTCTGAAACCCATGTTCTTGTGATTTTCCTAGTCTTGGCTTCCTTAATATACTTTGAGAATAAAAATCATTCTTTTCTTTCTTTCTTTTTCTTTTTTTTTTTTGAGACAGGGTCTCACTCCTTTTGCACAGGCTGGAGTGCAGTGGCACTATCATAGCTCACTGTATCTTTGACCTGCCTGGGGTTAGGCGATCCTCCCACCTCAGCCTCTGGAGAAGCCGGGACTGCAGGTGTGTGCCACCACACCTGGAGAGATTTTTATATTTTTAGTTGAGGACAGGGCTTTGCTTTGTTTCCTAGGCTTGTCTCAAACTCTTGGGCTCAAGTCATCCGCCAGCCTCAGCCTCCCAAAGCACTGGGATTGCAGGCATGAGCCCCTGCACTTGGCCTAAATGGGTATTTAGCTAACAAGCCCAGGCATCACATTTCTCAGTCTACTATTTACAGAATGATTCAACCTGGTCATGATGGGGGCTTGAATAAAGACAGTAGTTGAGAGAGACGAAGGGACTAACTGGAGACCTATCACTGGCCTAGAAGCAATAGGTGTTAGTTGATGATGGCGTGTATGAGAAAGAGCAGGTGGTGTCAAGATAAGTCTAGATGCAGGATCAGTGAGAACGCTTCTGCCTTTTTTTTTTTTTTTTTTTTTTTTTTCTTTTTCACAGACAAGAACCCTTCTGCCTTTTACACAATACATCTATTCATTTCAGGGAAGCACATGCCATTAAAACTTCTTTCCTCTGTGGCATGCTAGACTGTGGTCATTTATAATTTATCATCCATGAGTAATCAGAAGGTTGATGACATAGCAGTTTGGATTTTGCTAAGGTGGAATGATTTTAAGTTATGTGTGGGCTGGGAGGCTAGGGCATGGCAGAGAAGCTCTTGGTACTGGGAAAGCCCAGGGGAAGGCCCAGCCTTTTGGCCTCACTAAAGTTCTGCTGCATAAGTGACTTCCATAAAGATCTGAAATGCCACTCACAGCTTTCAGTTATACAGTATTCCTTTTTACTGGATGTCTGTAGACCTCTACATGTCTATGTATCTATCTTGGTCTGTCCGGCACCCTCTGTGTTCTGGAAACTGCTGCTGCTTCTCCCCAGCTGTTCATTTCTGGCAGGAGTTAACATGTTCTTCTAGCTGGTTAGTCCAGGGTGGACACCCAACCCAATCTGGCCAAGGCTCTTCTCCAGATTTTTTTTTTTTTTTTGAGATGGAGTTTCACTCTTGTTGCCCAGGCTGGAGTGCAATGGCACAATCTCGCCACTGCCACCTCTGCCTCCCAGGAGGTTCAAGCGATTTTCCTGCCACTGCAACCTCCGACTCCTGGGTTCAAGGAATTCTCCTGCCTCAGCCTCCCGAGTAGCTGGGATTACAGGCATATGCCACCACATCCAGCTAATTTTTTGTATTTTTAGTAGAGATGGGGGTTTCACCATATTGGCCAGGCTGGTCTCAAACACCTGACCTCAGGTGATCCTCCCGCCTTGGCCTCCCAAAGTGCTGGGATTACAGGTTGAGACACTGCACCCAGCCCCTTCTCCAGATTTTTGAACTTACAACTAGAAAAGTCTTGAGGAACTCCTTGCCGGTGGCATCTCTTGACCTCTCAGTGGCCACATTTCCTGCCATGAGGAATGGCAGAGTCTCGCAGGGAGGAGCATAAATGAGTAGCAGAGAGAATTCTGGTGTTGGTGGCCTCAGTTCCTGTTTTTGTGGAAGCCAACTACACCTTGTCTTTTCCTAGATTTGATTGTTTAATCATTTTTTTTTTTTTTTTTTCGAGACAGGGTTTCTCTCCTGTCATCCAGGCTGGGTGCAGTGGCATGATCTTGGCTCACCTGCAACCTCCGCCTCTCAGGAGGTTCAAGCAATTCTCCTGCCTCAGCCTCTCGAGTTGCTAGGACTACAGGCACGTGCCACCACACCTGACTCATTTTTGTATTTTTAGTAGAGACAGGATTTCACCATATTGCCCAGGCTGGTCTTGAACTCCTGACCTCAAGTGATCTGCCTGCCTCAGCCTCCCAAGGTGCTGGGATTCCAGGCATGAGCCACCTTGCCCAGCCTGTTCAACCATTCTTTGAATTCTATCCTCCAATTCATTTGCCTTTCTTTCATTTGAGTTTCTATAATTTATAATCAAAAGCATCCTAATAAAGGGGGAAGTTTTGTGCTATAGGGCTGTTGCCAAACTTGGGATTAGGAAAGGTTTTAGGATAAATACTTTGCCCATGCCAAGGTATACTGTATTTTTTCAAGCATTAAGGGGCTTGATTTTGCATCAAATTTTACTGACATTCCGTTGTATAAAGCCTTGTCTTAAATGGAGGGAAACTTTGCTAGCTTCAAATGTGCCCAAACCTCCTCAAATGGTTTAAATATTTGCTTACTCCTTCTATAACCCCTAAAGAACTGAGAAAAAAAATTGGCGAAGACTCAAAAATTATTTGTCGTTTGTGAGATGAATGTCACCATCATTATGGACTTTCTCTCTCTCTCTCTCTCTTTCATTTTGAGACAAGGTCTCACTCTGTTGCCGAGGCTGGAGTGCAGTGGCATGATCTTGGCTCACTGCAGCCTCTGCCTCCAGATTCAAGTGATTCTCCCACCTCAGCCTCCTGAGTAGCTAGGATTATAGGCGTCTGCCACCACCACACCTGTTAAATTTTTTTTGGATTTTTTGGTAGAGAGGCAGTTTTGCCATGTTGGCCAGGCTGCTCTTGAACTCCTGACCTCAGGTGATCCACTCGCCTTGGCCTCTCAAAGTGCTGATATTACAGGCATGAGCTATTGTGCCTAGCCTCATTATGGAGTTCAGCAAGTGTAAGGAAGAAAGTGCTTTGAAGTCCTGGATAGGGAGTTTTAAACCCACTGTGAGGAAGAATGGGGAGGAGCTATTGGCCTGGCCAGTGCACTGAGTAACGCAGTAATGCAGTCATCTCTGCATCCACCGCCCTTTCTTACCCTGGCACCTTGGACAGCTCCACTCTGCCTGGCCCCACTGACCTCAAGTCCAAAGACGTCTTCAGCGTTATGGGAACATTTTTTTATTGTAATGTTTTAATGTTAATTATTTAGAACTGTAACATTCTTATGCTGCCCATCTGAGCTTCCTTTTTTATCCTTCAAGGTTTCTGGACTGCAGGGTTTGGTTACAAGCATGGTTTGGTTATTATTTCTAACTTACACATCTTTCACATTGTACACTCTGTATTTTTGGTTTGTAGGAGTCATCTGTGCTCATTTAAAAAAAAAAATTAGAAAGCACATCAAAGCGTAAAGACCAGGGGGAAAAACAAACCTACCCATCATTACACAACTTGAAGCCAGTAGCATTCGCCTTTGGGCATCTTTCTCTGTGGTATCTTTGGGGAGTGTTCCAAGCTTGGCTTGGCAGCTGGCCTTGCTTCTATCCTGGGCTCTTTGACCTCCTGGACTTCACTCCTCCCTTAATAGAGGTTTACTTAATCGACCTTCCCCTCCACTTTCTGCCTTCCCATATATAGAATTAAAGCCAGCTGCTTGAGGATTCTGGTAACTGGTGAGGACAGCTGATCCTGAGTCCCCTGGCAAGAGGGCAGGCTGAAAGGGTGAGCTCAGACTCTGGCTAAAGCAGAGGCCTGGGGCAGGAAGCTCAGCAGCTGGGCAGGGGAATGCAGCACTGCCCTCTCAGAAGCCACGTGGTCCCGCGCTCACATTTTCTCTAGAGCTGGCCAAAGATGAGGGTATATACTTGACGCTGGAAGTGGGATGGGGGGGGTCCCCCAGAAACCAACTTCCTGGTCATTATGTCAGGCCTCAGCAGGGGATGCTTTTCATTATTCTCTTAATTGTTTTGAGTAGGAGCAGTGACATGGTTCATGGAGCAGAAGTCTCCCTCCTGCTCAGCCCCATTTACTGTGTTTCCACCCTCCCTAACCCGTTCCAGGTAATCAGCTTTTCATTTTTGTATGTATTCATCTAGACTTCATTTGTAAATACTAAAGCACATACAAATATATTCTGTTGTTTTTTTCCTTCCTTATAAACAAAAGGAAGTATCTTATACACGATTCCTGTACTTTGTTCTGTTTTTTATTCTACTTAATATATCTTGGAGACTTTAAAAATATCTGTACATTGAAAGCTTCCTCATGCCCCCCCTTTTTTTTTTGAGACAGTGTCTCACTCTATTGCCCAGGCTGGGGTGCAGTGGCATGATTTCAGCTCACTGCAACCTCTGTCTCCTGGGTTCAAGGGATTCTCCTACCTCAGCCTCCTGAGTAGCTGGGATTACAGGTGCCCGCCATCACACCCAGCTAATTTTTGTATTTTTAGTAGAGATGGGGTTCACCGTATTGGTCAGGCTTGTCTTGAACTCCCAACCTCAAGTGATCCACCCACCTCAGCCTCCCAAAGTGCCGGGTTTACAGGTGTGAGCCACCGCGCCTGGCCCTCCTCATGCACTTTTATACCTTCAAAATATTCCACTGTAGCTGGGCATGGTGGCTCACGCCTGTAATGCCAGCACTTTGGGAGGCTGAGGTCGGCAGATCACCTGAGGTCAGGAGTTCGAGACCAGCCTGACCAATATGGTGAAACCCCATCTTTAAAAAAAGTACATATATTCCGTTGTATATCTGTAGCACAATATATTTCATCAGTCTCCTATTCAAGGGTATTTGCCTTCTCTCCAATCTAGTTATTTTGAGCAATGCTATACTGAATAACTTAGAGTATATGTTATTTCCTAAGTACGGCTGAAGGATAAATTCCCAGAAGTTAAATTACTGGGTCAAAGGAGATACTCATTTGTAATTTTGATCTCTGTGGACCAATTCTCTCCACGGGGCGCTGTGCCAATTTGTATTTCTACCGGGAAAGTACGCAATGCAGTCCTTGTTTCTCTTGGGTGATTACTGCATACTTCTAATATGTTGCCTTGAAGCGTTCTTCATTTTTTTCCATTTGGATGCTGTCCTCTCAGTTAGAGGGCAAGTTTATTGAGAGCAAGGGACAAGCGTTTTACTGCTTTTGAAGTGTCTGCATTCATAAATAATATAATACTGCACCCTAGGAGTCTAAGAACTACTTCTGCCTTCAGTATCATTTGGGAGATTAAGCCAATTAAACTTGAATGACAAGAGGATTCTGATGCCTGGTTAGAGTTCAGCTGAACTGATTTCAGTTTTTCCCTCCGAAGTCAGGGTATTCCAAATCCTTATTTCAGGTAGCTATAGGAGGAATCCCGAGGGCCCTTGACTGGGGCCTACAGAAGTTTTGTTTGCTTCTATGTCAGCTTCTATCCCGGATCCGAGTGTCGGTTTCCCACATGCAACTCCAGGGTTGCCCCAACATCAGCAAGTCTAATTGCTGCCAGGGCCATCACTTACTTTCCTGAGTTTGTGCCAGCGCCTGCCCCAAACTCAGCAAGAGAACAAAGAGCTGCTTTTAAGCCTTTTGTGTCTGCCACATAGGCAAACATGACATCATTGCAGTTTCGTTTGCCTATTTCCTGGTAGCCAACATGTCAGCGAGGTTTCTTTGTTGTTTCAGTTGCCACTGCACTAGAGTCTCCCGTATGTCTAATCTGCCTGGGGGTCCAGGGGTCTTCAGACTCTTTGGCTTGAATATCCCCTGAAAGAATTTTGTAAAATTGCATGCCCCCTCACATGTCGACAATCTACATCCAACATTTTATTATATGTTTAAATAGTTGTAAGAATCTATTTTATAGAAGATTGTTAATATTGACATTCAACTTTAAAAAAATAAAGTTGGACCGGGTATAGCAGCTCATGCCTGTAATAACAGTGCTTTGGGAGGCCAGGGCAGGAGGATCAGTTGAGGTCAGGAGTTCAAGACCAGGCTGGATAACATAGCAAGACTTTGTTGCTGCAAAAATTTTAAAAATTAGTCCAGTGTAGTGGCGTGCACTTGTAGTCCCAGCTACTTATAAGGCTGAGGTGGGAGGATTGCTTGAGTTAGTGAGGTTGAGGCTGCAGTGAGCTGAGATTGCACCACTGCACTCCCGTCTGGGCAACAGAGCAGTGAGACCCTGTCTTCAAAAAAAAAATGGTTAGGTAGACATTTACACATGTATATATATGATTAAGTTCTTATACAAACATATAGATATACTATATATATATATATATATATACACACCCCCAATTATATATATATGTGTGTTTACATATATATGTACACACACACACTCCCAATTTTTTATTGTGTTAAAATATACGTAACACACTTTATCATCTTAATCACTTTAAGTGTATAGTGCAGTTAAGTGTATAAATGCATTCGTAATGTGCAACCATCACCACTATCCTTCTCTAGAACTCTTTTCAACTTGTCAAACTGGAACTCTGTGCCCACTAAATACTGACTCTCCATTCCATGCCCGTGGCAATCTCCACTCCACTCTGCCTCCAATTCTCACTACTCTGTGTGCCTCACATAGGCACGTACAATATTACTTACTTATCACATGCTAAAGAAATAGCCCCCATTCTGATTTTTTGCTTTTTTTCTATTGCTATTTTAATGGGGAAAGTTTCCCTCTCTTTTGTTTGTTTATATTATTTACATACAATAAAGTCTACCAATTTAAAGTGTATAATTGGATGAATTTTGGTAATTGGTATAGAATTGTATAATCTCATCACAATCAGAGCATATTTATGTTGAGGCTTTATTGTATATAATGAGCTTTATTTTATATACACACACACACACACACACACACACACACACACATACAGTAGGTGTATTTTATGATATAAAGCCTTAGCCTAAATAGAAATGCATGTATGCATATGCATAGATATGTATATGTATATATAATAAAAAATTATCTAAATACACATACCTAAATATAAAGACTTAACATAAATATATGTATGTTGGGGTATATATAAACACACATATGTGTATAGTACACATATATATTGATATTAAGGCTGTATGTTATATAAATTATACATGTAAGCTGGATGAGGTGGCTCATACCTGTAATTCCAGCACTTTGGGAGGCTGAAGTGGGTGGATCATTTGAGGTCTGGAGTTCTAGACCAGCCTGGCCAACATGATGAAACCCTGCCTCTACTAAAAAAATGAAAAAAAGCCTCTACTAAAAAATGAAAAAAAAAAAATAGCCAGGGGTGGTGGCAGGTGCTTCTACTCCCAGCTACTCGGGAGGCTGAAGCCAGAGAATTGCTTGAGCCCACGAGGTGGAGGTTGTAGTGAGCCGAGGTTGTGCCACTGCACTCCAGCCTGGGCAACATAGTGAGACTCCATCTCAAAAAAAGAAATAAATAAAAACAAAATAAATAAATTATAAATGTATATATGACACATTATTTTACATATTACATAAACAATATTAAATATGTAAAGTATAAATATATATAATACCATATAAAATATATGTTTATATCAACTATAGAGGGTATATGATAAGCCCTTAACATGAATATGTGTATAGATGTATCTATGGGTGTAACATACACAGAGACCTGTTAGATTATGATTTTTTTGATGATTAGAAAGGAATCTCATAGTGTTTGACTCCTGCTGTCCTCCATTAAAATAATACCTGGACAAGCTCTCCTTTAGGAAATGTTTTATTATTATTTTTTCTTCTAAATTTGAATTTCCATTCCACTTCCCACACAGCCTTTTCTCATCTATATTTTTATCCTTGACTGTCTTTTGCTGGTCACCCTACTATAATGCACAATAAGGATAGACCTGAACTGATATTTTTATTTCCTGTGACCATTGAACAATCATTTAATCATTTCTTCTGATGAAGTTGTCATCAGTGCTAGCAATACAAATTGGTCAAAACAATAATATGTATTTTCAGTGACTAAATCCTTATTAAATAGGACGTTAGATTTAAATTAGAAATATATTCCTTAATGAGATAGTTGGCCTTTTTACTCTGATTAGTTTATGTGTCTAAGTTTGGTTCCTACTCACTGCTAGAATCAATTCTGTTTCTCAGTAACACTGCAGATGAAACTTGTTTGCATTAAAAGTAGAGCCAGTCTTGGTGGTTCACCTCTGTAATCCCAGCACTTTGGGAGGCTAAGGTGGGTGGATAGTTTGAGTTCGAGACCAGCCTGGGCAACATGGTGAAACCCTGTCTCTGTAGAAAATACAAAAATTAGCTGGGCGTGGTGGCATGTGCCTGTGGTCTCAGCTACTGGAGAGGCTGAGGTGGGAGGATTGCTTGAGCCTGGGAGGTCCAGGCTGCAGTGAGCTGAGCTGTGATTGCGCCATTGGCCAGTTGTTTGAGGCTGCAGTGAACTGTGATTTTGCTAATGCACTCTAACCTGGAAGACAGAGTGAATCTCTGTTTCCAAAAATAAAAAAGTAGATAGAAATGGAAATAATTGTGTTACTGTACTGTCAGTTAATTCTTTGAGCTCATTCTGAGTCAAAAATCCTATTCTGATATACTGTCAAAAATAATTTTTAATACTCTATCCACATGCAATTCAATGAGATCTCCTTGGGCTTGAGGGAAAGGAAAAATGTTGGAAAGCCCCTGACTTTGCAAAAGCGAATTTTACTCAGTCCTCCCAGTTATATGTCGGTTCAGCACTAGCACTGGGATTGGGTTTGGTGCCCCAGCAAACACGCCGTGGTAAGGTTAGGATGGCTGAGGGGTGTCCTCGTCTTTCTGTAAAGTGGAGGAAGGGCTCCTGTGTAAAGGAAGAGCCAGCCCCTCCCTTGCAGGCAAGGGCTCAGGCAGATCAGTTGCGGGAAAGAGGGCCTGGTGAATACCTGGAAATCAATTCCTTTAAAACTGTAGGTGCCCTCTTACTAAGGAGGAAGTGTTCTTATTCCTGCATTTGAAGACCACTATTCTTTTTTATTTTTTTAATTTTATGGTGGAGTCTTGCTCTGTCACCCAGGCTAGAGTGCAGTGGTGCAATCTCAGCTCACTGCAACTTCTGCCTCCTGGGTTCAGGCGAGTCTCCTGTCTCAGCCCTCCCCCCCCCGAGTAGCTAGAATTACAGGTGCATGCCACCACGCTTGGCTGATTTTTAAATTTTTAGTAGAGATGGGCTTTCACCATGTTGGCCAGGCTGATCTCGAACTCCTGACCTCAGGTGCTCCACCTACCTCAGCCTCCCAAAGTACTGGGATTACAGGCATGAGCCATTGCACCTGGCCTGAAGACCACTATTCTTTGAAACCCCTGATCTGTTCCACTTTGCAAGATAGCGTTCTCCAATCTCCTCTCAGCAGAATGGTTTCAGGCAGAAGCTGGTTTCTGGGCTTTCGTCTCTGGGGCAGCGCTGAGGAGGCTGCCATTGCAGGCTGCCCACAGGACTGAGACACGTGCTTGACAGCTCCTTCCCGTAGCTAAAAATCCAGGCTAAAGAATTTGGCTGCTCAGTAGACAGGCATTATGCAGTGAATAGACCCCTGGGAAAAGAGGAAGAAAATAAGTGAGAAAACATTGCTGTCTCCTTATCCTTTAAAAACACACATGGGCCCTGACCAGGTGACACCTTCTTCACCGGTGACAGAATGATCATTGGTGAAGACACACTTGACAGGCAGTGGGCTAGAGAATGAGCAGAGAGAAGGACCCAGATTTGGTGGGCTGTCATGGTCTACTTGGGCTGCCCTAACGAAATACCACAGGCTGGGTGGCTTCAACATCCAGCATTTATTTTCTCACCATTCTAGAGGCTGAAAGTCTGGGATCAGGGTGCCAGCATGGTCACTTTCTGGTAGGGACCCTCTCCCTGGCTTGCAGGTGGTTGCCTCTCATTGTGTGCCGTGTGGCCTTACCTTGTTGAGTGCATGCACAGAGACAGAATCTTTCTCTCCATCTTTGTTTGTTTGAGACAGGGTCTTACCATGTCACCCAGGCTGGAGTGAAGTGGTGTGATCATGGCTCCCTGAAGCCTCAATCTCCTGGACTCAACTGATCTTTCCGCCTTAGCCCCTAAAACAGCAAAGCCCACAGGTGTGTGCCACCAAGCCCAGCTAATTTTTAAAAATTTCTTAAGGTGATTCGGGGGGAGGGGATCTCACTGTGTTGCCTCTCTTTTCTTATAAAGCCTCCAATCAGCACCAATTTTTATCAAATTAGGATCCTACCCAATGACCTCATCTAACCTTAATTAACTCCTAAAAGCTATCAATAATTAGTCTCACTGGGGGTTAGGGTTTGATATGGTTTGGCTGTGTCCCCACCCAAATCTCATCTTGAATTGTAGCTCCCATAGTTCCTATGCGTTGTGGGAGGCACCCAGTGGGAGGAAATTGAATCATGGGGGTGTGTCTTTCCCTTGCTGTTCTTGTGATGATGAGTAAGTCTCATGAGATCTGACGGTTTTATACAGAGGAGTTCCCCTCCACAAGCTCTCTGTCTTTGCCTGCCACCAACCATGTAAGACATGACTTGCTCTTTCTTGCTTTCCGCCATGATTGTGAGGCCTGCCCAGCCATGTGAATTGTGAGTTTATTAAGCCTCTTTTCTTTATAAATTATCCTTGCCTTTATAAGTCTCAGGTATGCCTTTATTGGCAATGTGAGAATGGACTAATCCAGGGTTTCAACATATGAATTTGGGGGGACAATTCACTGGTTCACTGAGAATCAGGATATGAGCTGTATGACCCTGACTTTGCCACTAAGTGGCTGTGATCCCAATGGATTTGTTGCTTGGTTGTTTTTCTGGGTTTCAAGGCAGGCATGTGTGATTATGGGGAAATGCTGACCCATTCGTGGTTATATATACAAAATTCTGTGTTGAGAAGCAAACTGCATTCTGTTCACTGTGTTGTTCACTGACAGAGTTGAAGATAACATATTCAAGTTTTGGTTGGTTTGTTTTAAGATAGGGTCTTGCTATGTCCCCCAGGCTGGTGTGCAGTGGTGTGATAACAGCTTATTGCAACCCCCACCTCCTGGGATCAAGCAGTCCTCCCACCTCAGCCTCCTGAGGGGTTGGGACTACAGGCATGTGCCACCAAGTCCAGCTAATTTCTGTAATTTTTATGTAGAGATGGGGTTTTACCATGTTGCCCAGGCTGGTCTTGAACTCCTGGACTCAACATATCCATCTGCCTTGCCATCCCAAAGTGCTGGGATTATAGATGTGAACAACTGTGCTCAGTCAAAAAAAATTTTGAAAAATAATAACCATTGAAAGAGAGTTGGACATTAACCCGAAAAGTCTAATTTAAGGCATTAACAAGAAAAGTTTAATTTTCCAAAGACCCCCCACCCCACCCCAGATAAGCCAGGTTTTACAGTATACCAGCCCCAGAAGGATGATAAAAAGGACCAAAAAATCTGTGTAGGGTTTGGTCGATTAAAGGA
>PVKP010031900.1:0-26493 GCA_004027715.1 Plecturocebus donacophilus | reverse complement strand
CAGACAGCATCGGAAAAGACATAGAAAAGGCTTGCCAATCTATTTATCCTCTCCATGATGTCTTCGTTAGAGAAGTAAAAATGCTGAAGAAGCCCAAGTTTGAATTGGGAAAACTCATGGAGCTTCATGGTGAAGGCAGTTGTTCTGGAAAAGCCACTGGGGATGAGACAGGTGCTAAAGTTGAGCGAGCTGATGGATATGAACCCCCAGTCCAAGAATCTGTTTAAAGTTCAGACTTATAATAGTGGCAAATAAAAAGTCTTATTTGGGGAAAAAAAAAAAAAAAAGTTAGGCTGGGCACTGTGGCTCACACTTGTAATCCCAGCAGTTTGGGAGGCTGAGGCGGGTGGATCACAAAGTCAGGAGTTTGAGACCAGCCTGGCCAATATGGTGAAACCCCATTTCTACTAAAAATACAAAAATTATCCAGGTGTGGTGGTGTATGCCTGTAGTCCCAGCTACTTGGGAGGCTGAGGCAGAAGAATCCCTTGAACCCAGGATGCAGAGGTTACAGTGAGCCAAGATTGTGCCACCGCACTCCAGCTTGGGCGACAGAGCAAGACACCATCTCGAAAAAATATATAAAATAAAAAATTAAAACAATATTAATTCCCAATCTATTCAATATTGTTGAGTACCTCCCATATACCAGATAATGATCTGGATGCTGAAGAGCCACATCCTACCTAAGCTGTTGACAGCCTAGTAGAAAACTCATATTAATAAGTTATATCACACAATTTGTCTTTACTAAACATTTTGAAAATTCACCATTCTTTTTTTTTTAATTTTAATCTTTTTTAGAGACAGGTCTCACTATGTTGCTCAGACTGGTCTCGAACTCCTGATCTCAAGCAATCCTCGTGCCTCAGCCTCCTAAAGTGCTGAGATTATGAGTTCTCTCAAAGTACTGGGATGATGAGCACAACTGGCCGATTTTCTTTGGAAGAAATAAAAATACGTCAAATAAATTAATGTGAGAGAGAAATGGTATAAAAAGCAAAGAGGGAGAGGTCGAGTAGAGAAACAAAAGGAATCATGGCAGAAACAAAAAAACAGTTGTATTGATGAGGTACACAATCTGGTGTAGTGATGGAAATCCTCTCCATAATGCTTTACCTGTAAACTTCTTATTTAAAATATGTAATTATTAAATAGCTACAAAACAAATATGACTGATAAGGCACCATTCTATGGGTAATTTCATGGATATCTTGTTTTACATCCTATCATTCAGCTTGCATGAATAGGGCATATGTACCCCATTCTCCTAACAATATGTTTTGTAGATCATGAGGAAAAATAGGTTAGAAAGAGAAGAAAAAAAGCACAGGAATAAAACATATTGCTGAAAATGATGAGAAAATAGAAGAGAAATGTCAGGGAGGGAAATGGGAAAAGGAAAAGTCATCTTCGATCCAAACAATTTTCTTTAATTCTTTAGTATTCAAATAATCTAGTTCTTAAAATTTTTAAAAGATCCTTTTGAAGACTTTTATTTGGGGGGTAAGTTCAGAGATTGAAATGTTTTTATTTGCTTAGCTCTGTCACCCAGGCTGGAGTGCAGTGGCACAATTCTCAGCTCACTGCAATCTCCGCATCCAGGTTCAAGCGATTCTCCTGCCTCAGCCTCCTGAGTAGCTGGGACTACAGGCATGAGCTACTATGCCCGGCTAATTTTTGTATTTTTAGTAGAGACAGGGTTTCACCATTTGGTCAGGCGGGTCTCAAACTCCTGACCTCGTGATCCGCGCACCTCAGCATCCCAAAATGCTGGGATTACAGGCCTGAGCCACTGCGGCTGGACAATTTTTTGTATATTTTTAGTAGAGGTGGGTTTCATCATATTGGTTAGGCTGATCTCGAACTCCTGACCTTGTGATCCACCTGCCTTGGCATCCAAAAGTGCTGAGATTACAGGCATGAGCTAATGCAGCTGGACAATTTTTTGTATTTTTTTTTTTCAGTAGAGACAGGGGTTTCACTATTTTGGTCAGGCTGGTCTTGAACTCCTGACCTCAGGAGATCCACCTGCTTCAGCCTCTGAAAGTGCTGGGATTACAGGTATGAGCCACCATGGCTGGCCGATTGAAATGTTTATATTGAGAGAGAGAGATGTCTTGTTTAAAGAAAGTATTTTTAGCCTGCCTTTCTATTCTATGGTTTCATTGTATATAGATGGAGATTCTGATTTAGAATTATCTGTGTCAATTTTGATAATATGTTTTCTTTACACTTTGAAAAGTCATCTCACTAAAATAAAATTTGCTCTTTCAATATAAAAAAAAAAAGAAAGGCATCTTGCCTCATCCAAAAACTCAATCTTGAAATATTGAAATAAACAAGTCTGGTACATGCTGAGCCAACCCTACTCATGATCCAGCTATCACCACGAATTACCAACAGATGGCCCAGATAATGAACTCTATGCTGAAAGGATGCAGGAGCTCTCTGAGAAGGGAGGCTGGCAAATTCTGAGAATGTCGCATTTTCACCCCTCCTTTACAAATCAGTAATAATTTAGCCTTGTCTTATATCTTTTCAAAAATTGAACCATTCCATTTTATTGAACACATCACAGTCTGTCTGTAATGAAGAATATATCGGTACCAAAGAACATGGGATATGATACAGGTAAAATGTATACAATCGAAAATTGAGCTGACTGGTCACCTTAAATTTTATAATAAATAACACAACTATTTTACAAGAAATCATTTCTCATGTCAAAAACTCAAAGTTCATTAAGTGGAAAATGTTCAGAGAAGAGTAACCAAAAAGATCAGAGGAGAAAGGATGCTGACAGTTTGCAATGTGTAGATTTATAAAGGTGAGGCTGGAAAGGGTACAGGAAAATAAATAAAGCAAGAGCATGGATGAACAGAGTCACTCATCACATTCTGCAATGTGAAAATTCTATTTGAAATCTGAATGAAGTAAAGCTAGAATATATTTAAATATTCATTCTTTAAACTGATTAAATTTCAGAACTGGGGGGGTAATAAAAATCAGAAATTTGTAGAGGTTAAATCAAACTTGGTTTGAGGAAAAAATTTTGACTATAATATGCTAAGGGATCATTTTGTGATGGTTTGCCCAATGTCCCTCCACAATCTGTGTGGTTCTTGTAAGAGCTTTCAGGTAACAATGCAACCTGTCCAATGGTCAATGAGTTTCCTTCCTTTTGAAAATCTGGACCTAAGTCAAGAGAACTGGGACAGTCTATGCCCGTGTTGTCATATATAAACCCTGGGGATTGTGGCCATGTTCCACCATGTAGACCGAGGATCGAAAAACGCTTGTGTATAGAAAGAGGAAAATGTAAACCCAAACACAGTAAGGAGCAGAAAGACAAGCCAGAAGGAGCCTTGATAGGGGTTCATATCCTGAATCCTTACAAGGAATTTCCAGAGGCGCAGAGCATGTCTGTTCTTTGATTCCATAATATACTCAATAACCTTCTAGTGAAATTTCTTGCTGAAATTTAAATTGGATTCTGCTCCTTTTAACCAAAATAATCCCAACTAAAACAAAAGCTATATACCACAGTCTCTTCCTCTCTTTCTCTCTCTCTCTCTCTGTTTTAGCCCCCTGCTATAGACTGTTCATATGTACATAAAATTTTCATGTTAAAACCTAATCTTCAATTTGATGGTCTTAGGAGGTGGGGCCCTTATAACTGGTATTAGCACCTTAATAAAAGAGACTCCAGAGACTTTCCCTTCCACCATGTGAGGACATAGTGACAGGATGGCTATCTATAAACCTGGGAATGGGTTCTCACCAAACACTCATCTGCTAACACTTTGATCTTAGGACTTTCCATCCTCCAGAACTGCAAGCAATACATTTCCATTTATAAGCCAGTCAATTTATGATATTTTGTTATAGAGGTCTGAACAAACTAAGACATGTCCTCTTATATCTCCAGTTTCTCTGCATATAAACAGTATGTATAATAGAGAAAAAACTATTAAAAGCAGTAACATCCCTGCTGGTTAGTAAGTACAGAATTTTAACCACAGCCACAGCTACTTGGGTTTCAGGTGGGTGCAGTGGGATAGCATCACATGATAATACAAGCAAACAAAAGAAAAACAAAGAACAATTACTTTTAGTGATGAGTCCGAGTCTGAAGTAGTACTCAGTCTAGAGGGTTTTCTCGTCTTGCTGAACACAACAGGGGTCTTTAAAACCTCTTCCACTGGCACCACACTATCCAGAAAGATGGCGCCATGCAGAGGTTGCATTAGAACACTTAAGATAAATATCATTTATAAACTTTAACATTTATCATAAATAGGAAAAGAAATATACAGTCGTAGAAATAAGGTTGTTGAAAACCCTAAATGAATATGGCGGTTAGTATATCACTTCAGGCTCCAGAAAAGACAGCCAGTAGTGTGATCACAGAGGGCACACCCCAGTCCATGGATCACTGATGACTGACAACGTGGAAGTGGTCTTGTTAGTACCTAATCTACTCAGCATCACTGAGCACCTACCTAGCAAGAATCAGGACCAAAATTTCACTTAGATTACTATCACGAGGATTTCACCAGTTCCCTGGGTTATTAAGAACAGAATTTCCTTGCACTGACAGGTCTCAATTCTAGGAGGAAGCAAAAGTTCTAGCAAATGGGGCTGCTTGGACTAGATGATCTGGAATTTTCTTTCTAGCTCAATATGCTTCTATGCTTTTTATGTTTCTAAATGGGAAAGCACTTTTTGGTAGGCACCATTAAAAAGCTATTTGCAATGACAATAGAAGAAGTGGGAAAGTGGTGACAAGACAGGAAATCAGCGTGATAAAAAGCCATTTATTTCATTAAAAGAGGATTTTTCTTGTTAAAATGTTTGAAGTACTTAGAATGTGTCAAACTCAAAATATCTCTGTGGAGTGGATATCATGATATATATAAAGCTAGACAGAACACCAAATTGACTCATTTTATTCTCATCATAGATTCACATGCATTAAGAAATGAATCAAATATATATATTTCCACGTAATATCTGAGTGTCTGTGTGTGCATATACTGAGTATGTATTTTTTCACACTTTTTCTCGTTTGACATGGCAATACAGACTGTCAGCCTTCTCTTATAGAAAAACCTCAATATTAGATTGGAAATCAAGTAATTTGGGAATAAGATAATTCCAAAATAATTTTATTTGGAATCTAATATTGAGGTTTTTTATTACTCAATAACTTTTCTTGAGAAGTCATTGTGTACCAGGCACTTTTATACATGCTTTATGTATATATAATCCTCATCGTACATCTATATGTCAAGTACTATAATTATCAGCACTCTTTTATAGATGAATAAACCGAAGCACAGAGAAATCTAACTTTTTCCATGACCCACATCTAGGAACTTCCAGTGTTGGGATTTGAATCTAGACATCCTGTGTTCAGACCTACAGTCATAACCCCCACATAACTCAGCTTCTGAGAAGCCATTAGGGATAAGATTGTATGTGAAGAAGCCTGGTGTGGGCTCTGTAGAGCTGTCATAGCTCAGTGACCCAATTCAGTAGTGGGGGAACTGATACAAAATTGGAATGGACTGTTTGGAGAGGGTGCAGTGGATATTTATCTACTCTATAACAAATAACATGTAATAAAAGACCAAGTACAAGTTTAAAGTCAATTCCACTATATTCACTTTATGTTGTAGGAAATGACAAAAACCACAAAAGGAAATATCTGGATTTCTCACTACTTTGCTCATATAAAATTGAAAACTATTATGAGGTCATCAAGACCACCAGTGTACACCCCCTTGGATCATTTAGAGATTGTTTCAATCACTCACTCATTCACCCGTGTGAGAGCTAATACAGCAATATAAATGTTCTAATGAGACTTGCCTTCTTTTAAATACTGCTTGCTGAATTTTTCAAAGTATTTAATAATAATTTTTGGTAAAGTTTTTTCACACAGCCTTTTAGAATTGGAAATTCTATGACAGTTACTTGTAGAGGGTTAAAAAGAAGACTTTATATGGAAGCATAGTGTATTAAAAAAATACTAAAAGTATGGCAGCTTCATTAAAGGGGTTGCAGAGTTCTGTCACCCCCACCATCACACACACACCCTCAATCTTTGTGTCTCTCTCCATCCCCTAAAGGAATCCATAAAGGTTTCTATGAAACTCATAGGCCTCCAGATTACAGTTTGAAAAGCATTGGCATAACTGAGGAACAAATGGGAAGTTTTCCTGAATTCTAGAGGTAATGTATACTGCTTTCTGAGGACCAGAGAGATCATGTTTTGGTGACTCTGGCGAAGTGATTTAGTGTAGTCTATTTCCCAGAAGGTCTCCATGGAAATGGTGGTGGTGAGGAAGAGAGAACTTACGCTGTTCCCTAGAATTCTGTAATACCCAAGCACATAGGATAGACTAGACACGAGTCTATTTGATTTAGGATTTGAGAAGTGTTTTCAAGTCATTCTAAGGAGAGAGGGAGTCAAGCTGAGATTTCATGAAGGTTATTAGTGCACATAGGGCAGGGGGAGGGTGAAGGAATAAATGACTATGGTCAGAGGCAGAATGTCAGTCTGTTAGTGACAAAAATGCTTCCCAGTAGTGATAAGGACAAAGAAGAATCACTGAAGTAAATTCGAAGATGACTGCTTAAAAGTGAGAAAATTGAGGAATGATGTTAGATTGCTGCCAAGATCATCATCAATATTGATGGAAAGAAGAAAATGCCAGGGAGTATACTGAAGAGAATAAAGTACATTTGATGGAGAATCAACTGCTTCAAGTATTGAGTAACATCTTGCAAAGTTCAAAAGATTCTTAGTAAGCAAGGGTGGGACAAGCACCATATGGATGGAAAGTACAGTCACAGGTGGTGGTGGAGGTGTTCGTCCCAATTGAGGAGCCTTATGATATTTGTTAAATTTCATCATGTTACAACTTTTGCTCTGGCTAAGATGCTTTTTCAATTTTATGTCTGTTACTCCAAAATTTTATCATTTCTTCCATCTTAAATTCATGAAATCATCTTAGTAGGTCTCAACCAGCATTTTTAATGAAATAAAATGGAATAAAATATTAAATGCATTTCACACAGTAAGAGTTATTATTGTTTTGTGAGATCTTTTTATTAGTTATGTATGTGCATACATTTATTATGTGTATAAGTATATGTGTGTGTTCTAAATTATAATATACAACTTTTCTTACTGTTGGGTTATATTCAAGATAATTTGGAAAGCCATTAGATTAGACAACCTTTTGGTAATGGTGATGGGGTGGGGGAAAAGGTATTCTCATAAGCTTCAAGAAAGAACACGAAACAGTACAACCATTTTAGAGGGCAATTTGGCAATAGGTGTACCGAAAGTCTCAACTTTGTTCAGATCTTTGATCTTGTAATTCTGCCACTCAAAATTTAGCCTAAAGAAGTATTTGCTTCTTAGGCACATATGTTTTTTCACAGCAACATTAATAATGAAAACCTGGAAACAACTAAAGGTCAAAAGGAGTAACACTGTAAACAAATTTTGTGGCAGGTATACGACATACAACCAAAGTTGCTAGTTGTTATTTGCCAATGTGGAAAGAGATTTATTACAAGGTTACATAGTACAAATGGCATCACCCAATTTTTGTGGTTTTCTAAATTTGTGTCCATAGAGACATTTCTGAAAAGATCTATATGCAAAAACTAAAAATCAGTAATTCTGTGGGAGGTGGAGAGGCATTATGGATAAATTCTATTTTTCCCCATTTGGATTATTTCAAATATCCTTTTTTCTACAGTCAATATAGGTGTCTATTTTAGAAACGTTGATAATTATTCCAATCTTTTTCAATCTGAGATACAATGACTTTCAGACCTTAGCCTGGAAACCAACTTCTGATGCTCAGTCCAAACAATTTCCTAAAAGATTATTTTGACTTATATATGTTATACCCTAATGTTTGAAGACAGAAATCAGAATTGTGTATAAAGGAGACAAGAAGGAATTGATCTCACTAGAATAGGAGATGCTTTTCATAAATACATTATAAGATTAGATAATAAAAGGAAATCAATATAATATCAGTCCTTAAGGTTTAGGATATGTAATATGGACTTGATCTTTGTAAGGTAATGTGGAGTCATTTAAGAGGAAGGCATTGATGATATTTTACCGAACAGTACCTCATAATTTCTACTTAATTTGAGTTTTATACTCTCTGTGAAAAGTGGTTCTGGAGGTCAGTGTGAGATCCGTACGGCAAAGTGAAAGTGATAGAGGATGGAATGAAAAGTGAAAGTGAAACAGGAGGGTTCTTCACGGAACTTTCTCACAAATATTCTATTCTGGCTCCTCTTGCAAGCACTTAAATTCTTATGACAAGCTTACATTGCATTAATACATCTATAAATGGCATCTTGAGTCCTAGGATTAATATTCTACTTGATATCCCCTCCATTTTGTGGGAAAGTGATCTTTAAAGATTGTTTCTTTGCAATGTTTCCAGAATTACGTTTGGAAAACACCATGCCCTAGTGAAATAAGACTTTATATTGCTGTAAGAGAAATAACATAGGTTCTATTTAGTATTTCAAAACAAAAGACCACACATATATTTTGCATTGGCTGAGCCTTAGTCTATGAGTTGGCAAGCTTTCTGTAATGGGTCAGATAGTGATTATCTTAAGATTTGTGAGCCATATGGTCTCTGTTGCAACAGGAGCACAATGTATAAACAAATGGGAGTGCCAAGTGTTCCAACAAAACTTTATTTGCAGAGTTTGTTATTTGCAAAAACAGATACCAGAACCTATTTTGCCCACAAACCATAGTTTTCCAACTCCTAACTTGGATAATATATAGTAAACCTTACCAAAAAACAAATTTATCTGCATTCAGAAATGTACTAAAAAATAACTAAGCAAACAGGATATTTGATCATTAAAGAATCATATATTCCACTAGACTTCATGTAAAGTAAATTGTTATTATATAAATTTAGTGATTTTCTAAAAGTTTTTATATTCTACAAAATCCAACAATATAGAAATGGAGATCAGTTCTCATCTTTATAAACTTAACATACTTAGAATTTTAAATTTAATATTGAAATTATTATAAATATGTTTGAATCTGCATGCATTTTAAGTACATGCTTGGCTGTGCAAAAATGTAGCCTTCTTCTCCATACTGGAAGCTGACTAACTTCATAGCCTCCTTTTCTGCTGATGGTAGAAAATTAGCCAATTCTTGATCAGTTCTCAGTTCAGCTCAAACACTCAGACAGTTCAGGCCCATGGTGCAGTCATATTATAGCTTAAAATTCTCTCCCAGATTTTTGGGATGTCTCTTTTATCCAGTTCCTGGATTGACACTGTAGTCTAGTAGCAGGGAGGTACTAATATCGGCTTATGAATTTTGTCCCATTTCTTCCTGGGGCACAAGCGAGGCATGTTTCTCCCAGATAGTAACCTTAGTGTAACTTCCTCTTCCCTGGCTTTTGAGATCTCATGGAATTGTAACCAAGTTTTTGGATGATACCTGAGATAAACTATGTATCACACTCCTACTTCTATTCATGGCCACCTGGTGAAAGGCCTAGGAACACTTCCTCTTGCATAGTCTTCACCTTCTGAGAATCTCCCAGTTCTCCAGAGCGCTGAGAAAGTCAGATGGGAGATGCAACAGGACAGTCCCTGACCTTCCAATGTTCAAGTACATCACATTTACGTTTTCAGCTCTCTCCCCACACTGAGTTCAGTGGTATGGGAAAAAAAGGTATGGCTACTACTGTTCAAGCTCTCAAACAAGCAGTAGGCAAGCCCAGTCTCTCTCCAATCCTCAAATCCTGTGGGAGTGGAGGGTAGAGGGTATTGAGGCTGGTGAGTCAAGGCACCACATCCTCACCAACTACACTCTAACTCATTTTATTTCCACAGATAGCTCTTTACATCTGGTAGAATGTACCCTTGGTTTTACACACAAAGTTAAGATTTTGAGGTCCTTTATTTTAAACTGGTCTGCCTTTGTCAACTCTTTCTTAGTGGATGGGGTGGGTGATGGGGTGACAGGCAAAATAAATAAATGACCTCAGGAATGGAGCTCACGATTCTCTGAGGCTTTATTCTAAGGAGATTTCCATCTCTAGTTGTCAACAGCCCAGAAACCTATGGGCGAGAGCAAGTAATAACAAAATTCTTGACTGATAAAAGGAAGTAGGAGATTAACAGTTAAAATATATTTATTCCTACTGGAGGCTTAAATAAAAAATTTAAAAAACAATGAAAATATATTCTATGATTCTTACTTGTTAACACATTTTCAGAAGAAGGCAGGAATATGATACAATGCCATAAACTAGTAAACTGAGGACAAGGTATTTGAGGAGAAGTAGGAATAACAGGAAATTCGTACTGAATAGTAACTTACAGACGTATAGAATAATGAATTTAATATGCTATTGTATGGTGACTCAGCAGCAGAAACACCCACTTCAGAATGTTTAGTTCGCTTTAATTATTGTCACAGATGAATTTCCAGCTCCTACCCAAGGCCAACTATTCCACTGGTACAATGGATCCACTATTTCCTACTCTTCAAAGATTTTGCTTCTGAATAGACCCCCCCTTTCTCTCCTACATTGTCCTTTTACTGTCTTGATGGGGTCATCTCTGTCAACATACTTAGGTGCTGTAATATTTGCCATCTCTCAAAAGACCCCACATCTACTGTATTCATGTGGTCTTACACTGCTGATAAAGATATACCCAAGACTGGGTAATTTACAAAGGAAAGAGGTTTAATTGACTCACTTTTCCATATGGCTAGGGAGATCTCACAATCATGGCAGAAGGTGAAGGAGAAGCAAAGGCACGTCTTACATGGCAGCAGGCAGAGAGCTTGCACAGGGGAATTGTCATTCATAAAACCATTGGGTCTCCTGAGACTTATTGACTACTATGAGAACTGTATGAAGGAACCCACCCCCACAATTCAATTATCTCCACCTGGCCCCACCCTTGACACATGGGAATTATTACAATTCAAGGTGAGATTTAGGTGGGGACACAACCAAACCATATCATCTACCAATGCTTTTCTCTCTTCCTATTTACAGAAACATTTCTCAATATTTGGTCTGTACTCACAGTCTCCATTTCATCACTTCCCATTCTTAGAAAGCCATTGGCTATGCTTCAATTCATTCTAAACAAGCATTCAACCTAACAACCCTATGGAAACCTCACTTGAGATCACCAGTGGACAATCTGAGGGTCAATTCTCAGAGCTCATCTACTAAAACCATTTGGCACCATTTGGCATAGCAGATTATGTTCCCCTTGAAACATTGTCTCCAGTTGTTCTCCAGGGTATTACACTCTGGGAATATGGCTCCTATTCATGGATCCATCTTTCTCAGTCTCTTTTGCTGGCTTTGCTGGCTCCTCTTCCTCAGCCAACTCTTGTCTATCCTCACTTTCTCTAATGAGCCATCTCAATATTCTTGCTTTAAGTGCTTTAAGTATCATTTATAAGCTGAAGATTTTAAAATCTTTAGTGCTTCTTGACACCTACTCTGAGATCCAGAAGGGCTGCTTGGCATCTCTACCCTAATATGCAGTAGGTATCTCAAACTTAACTGCCCCAAATGGAACTCAAAATCCTCCCTCAGTCTAAAGATGAAAACAACTGCAAACAAATACTGAACTCCAATAGATTGTTTTTCATAATATTAATTAGCAATTCTGAAACTATTTTCTGTATATTCCAAGATTGAGCAAATAGTTAGTATGTTGATAATCATGGGAACCAGATATCCCTGTTAGAAAAGAAGTTACAAATATGGGAATAGTAAAGTCTAGACTGGAATGGAAAGTGTTAGTATGAACTATGGTGTTTGACATAGATAGTAGATAGAATGTAAATACAGATATATGCACACACACCCAGAGAGCTCTTTTGGCTGAAAAGATAGTAGCATTGACACCCCATGAGCAATGACCTCACCTAGCATATACATTTTGATTTCAAAATACCATTCCTCACAATAAGAAACCAGGGAATTGGCCAGGTGCAGTGGCTCACATCTGTAATCTCAGCACTCAGGGAGGCTGAGGCAGGAAGATCGCTGGAGGCTGAGAGTTCAAGACCAGCCTGACCAACATGGAGAAACCCCTTCTCTACTAAAAAAAAAAATACTAAATTAGCCAAAACGGCAGATCATGAGGTCAAGAGATAGAGACCATCCTGGACAACACAGTGAAACCCTGTATCTACTAAAATACAAAAAAAAATTAGCTGGGCGTGGTGGCGTGTGCCTGTAGTCCCAGCTACTCGGGAGGCTGAGGCAGGAGAATTGCTTGAACCCAGGAGGCGGAGTTTGCAGTGAGCCGAGATTGCACCACTGCACTCCAGCTTGGCACCTGGCAACAAAGCAAGACTCTTTCAAAAA
The DNA here is from genome assembly GCA_004027715.1 of Plecturocebus donacophilus. NCBI lineage: Eukaryota > Metazoa > Chordata > Mammalia > Primates > Pitheciidae > Plecturocebus > Plecturocebus donacophilus. The sequence continues at coordinate 14,059 of PVKP010031900.1, read as the reverse complement.
AAAAAATTAGCTGGGCATTGTGGCACGTGCCTGTAATCCCAGCTACTCAGGAGGCTGAGGCAGGAGAATCACTTGAACAGGAAGTGGAGGTTGCCGTGAGACGAGATTGTGCCATTGCGCTCCAGCCTGGGCAACAAGAGGAAAACTCTGTCTCAAACAAAAAAAAAGAAAAAGAAAGAAACCAGGGAATCTTGGAAATCATGGAGCACCAAAAGTACATCATAAACCTGGAGTATCTTGCTCCAGAAAGTAAGGAATTGCTCAAAGAATAAAGGGAGCATATAAAAGGCTGCAAGAATTAGCATGAAGATGCTCTCAATGGCTATATTTCTTGGGAAATTGAAGCATCAAAATAATTAATGAGACTAACATAATAATCCATTGAATAATGCAAAAATCCATAAATCAATACTAATATAAATACATAAATGACTAAGTAGTGTACGTAGGAGAAAGTACAGCTTTATCTTAGAGTCGAATGACAACTAATAAATGTCAAAGCAATGACAGAGGGGGAAATTATAATTTTGCAACCACCTTTATAAGAACTGATTTAGGTAAAAATCATCAATGGAGTGTTTGATGAGGAACAGGATATTTACATAACCTCTAAGTATCTGACAAAGGGAAATATAGTAACTTTACAGTGAAGCAAGCTGGTGGACACTACTTTAATACAGAAATCAAAGTTAGTATCACCAATAGTAGATACTTTATCAGATTCTTTCTGATTTGATGTACTAAGATATTATTATTACTATAGTTTCCCTGCTGAAAATGTATAAGTGAGTCGAATCATGAGAAAGCCATGAACCTAAATTGAAGGAAATTCTAGCAATTAATTGCCTGCCCTCTTAAAATATTTAAAGCTCAAGAAAGACAAAAAAGGCTAAGAAACTGTCCTAGGTTAAAGGAGACTAAAGATATGGGGAAACTACAAACAAACCATCATAGCGGAATACTAGGCTAGGAAGAAAAAGACATTATTGGGGCAACTAGAAATTTGAGTATATCATGTGAATTAGATAGAGATATTTAATATTTGCTACCCTAATTTGGATTTTACTGTAGTTATGTAAGTTATTATTCTTAAGAACTGCACCCATAAATATTTAAGGGGCCAAGGGATGCTTTGCAACTTAATTTTAAATAAATCAGAAAAAAAAAAAGAATGAAAAAGCAAAGAGGGCAGAGTGTAAATAAGTGCTGAATCTGAATATGGAGAAGGAAGTTGTTTGTACTATTTTTGCAACTTTCTTATGACATTGAAATTGTATTAAAAGTCAATTCTTTTTAGAAGAGTTGGGAGCAGCAAAAATGTCATAAATAATGCCAGAAATAATATCAAGTTCAGCAAGAATAAGAGAATTCAAGTGTATGCTAAAAAGGAACTTCAGAGTTTTACCTCATAAAGGAAGCTATTTCAGAAGAAGATACAGTCTAAATTATGGCTTTACCTATGGAAATGGTTGATTTTATATGACAATTTGGTTGGGCTAAGGAATGCCCAGATAGCTGGTACATTATTTGTGGGTGTGTCTGTGAGGGTGTTTCTGGAAGAGATCAGCATTTGGGCAGGAAACCGAGTAAAGAAGATTGCTCTCACCAATGTGAGTGGGCATGATCCAATTTACTGAGGGCCCAAATGGAGCAAAATATCAAGAGAGACAAATTTGCTCTCTCTGATTGACCTGGGACATCCATCTTCTCCTGCCTTCAGACATTAACACTCCTGATTCTTGGGCCTTCAGGCTCAATCTGAGACTGGTGCCATTGGCTCCTCTAGTTTTGAGGCCTTCCAGACTTCAACTGGAACTACACCACCAGCTTTCCTGGGTGTAGCCACAGGATGGCAGATCATGGGACTTCTTAGCCTCCGTGACCATGAGTCACTTCCTCATAATTAATCTCTTTCTATATAGAATTGATTTACAGTACCCATGAGTTTTGCATCAGTAGATTCAACCCACCATAGATCAAAATATTTGAAGACATTAAAAAATGACACAATAAAAACACAAATTAAAATACAACATTAAAAATACTTTAACATCAATTAAATAGTTGATATACTGCATTAAAAAACAATATAGTATATCAACTATGTAAGTAGCATTTACATTGTGTTAGATATTATAAGCAAACTAGAAATGATTTACATTATATGGAAGAATATGTGTAGGTTGTATACCATTTTATATAAGGCACTTGGGCATCAACAGATTTTGGTATCCACGGGGTTCCTGGAACAAATCCCTCAAAGATACTGAGGGATGACTGTGTGTGTATCCTACTTCCTACTGGTTTTGTTTTTCTGGATAATCCAGACTAATATACTGATAGCTGTGAAAAAGGAAGCTCAAGATCTTGGCATTGTGAAAGTCAAGGAAGAAAGGTCAATCATCAACATAGTGTTTGAATTCTACAAAGATGGTAACTGATTCAGCTGTAGAGAAAGACTCATCTCAAGTTGTTGAAATCTTTAGGATGGAATTAGTGGATCATAGTGATGAGGATGGAGAGAAGGTAGTGTAGAAAAATACTGGACATTTAGGGAAAGGCACCAAAACCATATGAGCTGGGGCACAGTGAGGGAGGAGCAGAAAATGGGAGGGGCAGAAAATGGGAGGGGCAGAAAATGGGAGGGGCAGAAAATGGGAGGGGCAGAAAATGGGAGGGGCAGAAAATGGGAGCTTAACGCGTATGATCTTTCCAGGAACCATGAGAAGGTAGAAAGAAATCTTCTATTTAAGAGGGTGGCCAGGAAGTGATATATCATCAGGCAGAACTAAAGTTCTTTAAACAAAAGGAGTAGAAAGTATTCCAGAGAAATATTGCAACTATGGGTTTGTGTATTAGTCTGTTCTCGCACTGCTATGAAGAAATATCTGAGACCAGGTAATTTAAAAAAAAAAAAGAGGTTTAATTGACTCACAGTTCCACGGGGCTGGTGGCAAGGCCTCAACAAACTTACAATCATGGAGAAAGGGAAAGCAAATATGTCCTTCTTCACATGGTGGCAGGAGAGAGAAGTGTTGTGTGAAGGGGAAGCCCCTCATAAAACCATCAGATCAGGGATTCCACCAAGATGGCTGCATAGGAACAGCTCCACAGAGCAGTTCCCAGCGAGAGAGACACAGAAGGCTAGTGACCTCCACATTTCCAACCGAGGGACAAGGTTCATTTCAGTGGGACTGGTTGGACAGTGGGTGTAGCCCAAGAAGGGCAAATTGAGTTGCGGGGGGGGCACTGCCTCACCCGGGAAATGTAACTGGCCAGAGGATAAGGGATTTTTCCCCCATCTGGCACTGTGGTTCAGGTACTGCATTTTTCCCATGGCCTTTGCAACCTACAGACTAGGAATTCCCCGCTCGTCTGAAAAGCACCTCGAGTTACCAGCACAGATCTGAGTGGCAGCTCTGGCTGGCACTGCAGGTTGTCAGCACAGATCAGGGTGGACATTTTGACTAGTGCTGAGAGCGCCTGTGGGATGGAGCTACCCACTCCCCAGAAAGAGGGGGAGTTGAAAGCAGGGAGATAGGTGATATGGCTTGGCAGTTCACACCCCCACAAAGACCAACAAACTTAAGCCCTCTCACTTGAGAGTTTCGCAGAAAGCACATCAGTCTGAGTTTCACCCGAGATGATCGAGCTCAGTGGGGGGAATGGCGTCTGCCATTGTGGAGGTGGTTCTAATATCACCTGTGTAAACAAAAGCCAGAGGAAGCTTACAGAGCAGCCAGACTGAGTCCCTGGCAGCCCAGCAGCACCTCTGCAGGCAGACAAGGGACAGACTGCCTCCTCAAGCAGCTCCCTGACATCTGTATAACCAAAGTATGCCTCATACAGTAGAGCTCTGGCTAACACCTGGCAGGTACCCATTTGGAGCAAAGCTACCAGAGGAATGATCAGGCAGCAAACCTCGCTGTTCTGCAGCTGCTGTGGGTGATTCCCAGGCAAGCAAGGTCTGGAGTGGATCTCCAGCTGTCCTACAGCAGAGGGGCCTGTTAGGAGGAAAACCAAAAATCAAAAAGAAATAGCTTCAATATTAACAGAAAGCACATCCACTCAGAGACCCCATCTGACATCACCAACTTCAAAGATCAAAGGTAGATAAATCCATGAAGATGGGAAGAAACCAGTGCAAAAATAATGAAATCACTGAAGACCAGAATGCCTCTCTTCCTCCAAGGGATCACAACTCCTCACCAGCAAGGGAACAAAACAGAATGGAGAATGAGCTTGACGAATTGATAGAAGCAGGTTTTGGAAGGTGGGTAATGACAAATTTCTCTGAGCTAAAGGAACATGTTGTAACCCAAAGCAAAAAGACTAAAAACCTTGAAAAAAGGTTAGATGAAATGCTAACTAGAATAACCAGCTTAGGAAAGAACAAAAACAACTTGATGGAACTGAGAAACACAGTACAAGAACTTCATGAAGCATACACAAGTCTCAATGGCCGAATTGATCAAGCAGAAGAAAGTATATCAGAGATTGAAGACCAACTCAATGAAATAAAATAAGGCAAAATGAGAGAAAAAAGAGTGAAAATAAATGAACAAATCCTCCAAGAAATATGGAATTATGTGAAAAGACCTAATCTACATTTGACTGGTGTACCTGAATGTGACAGGGAGAATGAATGCAAGCTGGAGAACACTCTTCAGGATATTATCCAGGAGACCTTTGCCGACCTAGCAAGGCAGGCCAACATTCAAATCCAGGAAATAAAGAAAACACCACAAAGATATTCCTCAAGAAAAACAATCCCAAGGCACATAAACATCAGATTCACCAGTGTTGAAATGAAGGAAACAATGCTAAGGGCAGCCAGAGAGAAAGGTCACTCACAAAGTGAAGCCTATCAGACTCATAGTGAATTCCTCAGCAGAAACTCTACAAGCGAGAAGATAGTGGGGGCCAATATTCAACATCCTTAAAAAAAGGACCTTCAACCCAGAAGTTCATATCCAGCCAAACTAAGCTATATAAGTGAAGCAGAAATAAAATCCTTTACAGACAAGCAGTTGCTGAGAGATTTTGTCACCACCAGGCCTGCCTTACAAGAGCTCCTGAAGGAAGCACTAAACATGGAAAGGAACAACCAGTACCAGAGACTGCAAAAACATACCAAATGGTAAGGACCAACAATGCAAAGAAGAAACTACATCAACTAATGGGCAAAACAACCAGCCAGTAACAAAATGGCAGTATCAAAGTCACACATAACAATATTAACATTAAATGTAAATGGCTTAAATGTCCCAATCAAAAGACACAAACTGGCAAACTGGATAAAAGGTCAAGACCCTGTATTCAAAAAACCCATCTCACATGCAAAGACACACATAGACTCAAAATAAAGGGATGGAAGATGATTTACCTAGCAAATGGAGAGCAAAAAAAAGCAGGGGTTGCAATTCTAGTCTCTGATAAAACAGACTTGAAATCAACAAAGATCAAAAGAGACAAAGAAGGGCATTATATAATGGTAAAAGGATCAATGCAATAAGAAGACCTAACTATCCTAAATATATATGGACCCAATACAGGAACACCCAGACGTATAAAGCAAGTTCTTAATAACCTACAAAGAGATTTAGACTCCCTCACAATAATAGTGGGAGACTTTAACACTCCACTGTCAATATTAGGCAGGTCAATGAGACAGAAAATCAACAAGGATATCCAGGACTTGAACACAGATCTGGACCAGGCAGAACTAATAGACATCTACAGACCTCTCCACCCTAAATCCACAGAATATACATTCTTCCCAGTACCACCTAGCACTGACTCTAAAATAGACAACTTAATTGGAAGTAAATCACTCCTCAGCAAATGCAAAAGAACATAAATCATAACAGTCTCTCAGACCACAGTACAATCAAATTAGAATTTAGGATTAAGAAACTGACTCAAAACTGTACAACTACATGGAAATTGAACAACTTGCTCCTGAATGACAACTGGATAAACAATGAAACGAAGGCAGATATAAAGATATTCTTCAAAACCAATGAGAACAAAGACACAACCTACCAGAATCTCTGGGACACATTTAAAGCAGTGTCTAGAAGAAAACTTATAGCAATAAATGCCCACATGAGAAGTGAGGAAAGACCTAAAATCGATACCCTATTGTCAAAATTGAAAGAGCTAGAGGAGCAATATCAAAAACACTCAAAAGCTAGCAGAAGACAAAAAATAACTAAGATCAGAGCAGAATTGAAGGAGATAGACACACAAAGAACCCTTCAAAAAATCAATAATTTCAGGAGCTGGTCTTTTGAAAAGATCAACAAAACAGACTGCTAGCCAGACTAATAAAAAAGAAAAGAGAAGAATCGAATAGATGCAATAAAAAATGATAAAGGTGATATCACCACCTATTCCACAGAAAAAAAACTACCATCAGAGATTACTACAAACAACTCTATGCACATAAACCAGTAAATCTGGAAGAAATGGATAAATTCCTGGACACTTACATCCTCCCAAGAATAAACCAGGAAGAAGTTGAATCCCTGAATAGACCAATAACAAGGTCTGAAGTTGAGGCAGCAATTAATAGCCTACCAACCATAAAAAGTCCAGGCACAGACGGGGTTACAATCGAATTCTACCAGACGTTTAAAGAGGAGCTGGTACCATTACTTCTGAAACGATTCCAAACAATACTAAAAAAGAGAATCCTCCCTAACTCGTGTTATGAAACTAACATCATCCTGATACCAAAATCCGCCTGAGACTCAGCAAGAAAACTTTAGGCCAATATCCATGATGAACATAGATGCAAAAATCTTCAATAAAATACTGGCAAACTGGATGCAACAGCACGTCAAAAAGCTTATCCGTCTCGATCAAGTAGGCTTCTCCCTGGGGATGCAAGGCTAGTTCAACATTCCCAAAGCTATAAACGTAATCCATCACATAGTCAGAACCAAAGACAAAAACCACATGATCATCTCAACTGATGCAGAGAAGGCCTTCAACAAAATTCTACAGCCCTTTATGCTAAAACTCTCAATAAACTAGGTATCGATGGAATGTATCTCAAAATAATAAAAGCTTTTTATGACAAATCCACAGCCAATATCATACTGAACGGGCAAAAACTGGAAGGATTCCCTTTGAAAGCTGGCACTAGACAAGGATGCCCTCTCTCACCATTTCTATTCAATATAGTATTGGAAGTTCTAGCCAGAGCAATTAGTCAACAAAAAGAAATAAAGGGCATTCAATTAGGAAAAGAGGAAGTCAAATTGTCTCTATTTGCAGATGATACAATTGTATATTTAGAAGACCCCATCATCTCAGCCCAAAATCTCCTTAAGCTGATAAGCAACTTCAGCAAAGTCTCAGGATACAAAATCAACATGCAGAAATCACAAGCATTCCTATACACCAATAACAAACTTAAAGTGAGCCAAATCAAGAATGAACTCCCATTCACAGTTGCTACAAAGAGAATAAAATACCTAGGAATACAACTAACAAAGGATGTGAAGGACCTCTTCAAGGAGAACCGCAAACCACTGCTCAAGGAAATAAGACAGGACACAAACAGATGGAGAAACATTCCACGTTCATGGTTAGGAAGAATCAATATCGCGAAAACGGCCATACTGCCCAAAGTAATTTATAGATTCAATGCTATCCCAATCAAGCTACCATTAACCTTCTTACAGAACTGGAAAAAACCACTTTAAACTTCATATGGAACCAAAAGAGAGCCCGCATAGCCAAGACAATCCTAAGCAAAAGGAACAAAGTGGGAGGCATCATGCTACCTGACTTCAAACTATACTACAAGGCTACAGCAATCAAACAGCATAGTACTGGTACCAAAACAGAGATACAGACCAATGGAACAGAACAGAGGCCTCGGAAACAACAACACACATCTACAACCAACTGATCTTCGAAAAACCTGACAAAAACAAGCAATGGGGAAAGGATTCCCTGTTTAATAAACGGTGTTGGGAAAACTGGCTAGCCATGTGCAGAAAGCAGAAACTGGACCCCTTCCTGACACCTTACACTAAAATTAACTCCAGATGGATTAAAGATTTAAACATAAGACCTAACACCATAAAAACCCTAGAAGAAAACCTAGGCAATACCATTCAGGACATAGGCATGGGCAAGGGCTTCATGACTAAAACACCAAAAGCAACGGCAACAAAAGCCAAAATGGACAAATGGGATCTTATTAAACTTAAGAGTTTCTGCACAGCAAAAGAAACAATCATTAGAATGAACCAGCAACCAACAGAATGGGAAAAAATTTTTGCAATCTACCCATCTGACACAGGGCTAATATCCAGAATCTACGAAGAACTAAAGCAGATTTACAAGAAAAAAAACAAACCCATTCAAAAGTGGGTGAAGGATATGAACACTTTTCAAAAGAAGACATTTATGAGGCCAAGAAACATATGAAAAAATGCTCATTATCACTCATCTTTAGAGAAATGCAAATCAAAACCACATTGAGATACCATTTCACGCCAGTTAAAACGGCGATCATTAAAGTCTGGAGACAACAGATGCTAGACAGCATGTGGTGAAATAGGAACACTTTTACACTATTGGTGGGAGTGTAAGTTAATTCAACCATTGTGGAAGACAGTGTAGTGATTTATCAAGGGCCAGGTGGAGATAATTGTAATTGTGCCCCAGAACTTAAAGTACAATTAAAAAAAAAAATCAGATCTCGTGAGAACTCACTATCATGAGAACAGCATGTGGAAAACCACCCCTTTGATTCAATTATCTCCACCTGGCACTGCCCTTGACATGTGGAGATTATTACAATCAGGGTGAGATTCTGGTGGGGACACAGAATCAAACCTTATAAGGTTGTCTCTGCAACAAATGTTGCTCAATATACTGAATATCCACAAGAATGAAATTGGTCCCTTACCTTACACTGTATATGAGATAAACTGAAAAGGAATTAAAGGCATAAATACAAGAACTAAAAGCTATAAAACTCTTAAAAGAAAACAGAGTAAAATCTTCCTGACACAGGATTAAGCAATGATTTCTTAACTATGACACCAAAAAGCAACAAAAGAAAAACAGTACTTTAAATGTTACTTCAAAAGACAAAGTGTACTTCAGCACAATTTAAAACTTTTGTTTATCAAAGAGAGTGAAAAGTCAACCCACAGACTGGGAGAAAATATCAGCAAATCATAAGTCAGATGAGGGTCTAGTATCAAGAATACATAATGAACTTTCATAATTCAAGAACAAAACTACAAAACCCAATTGTGTGTGTGTGTGTGTGTGTGTATGTATGTATAGATAAAATATATGAACATATATAAGTATACATATAAATTATCCCCAGATTCAATACATTCATAATTATATATGTTTATATATAAATTGAATCATATCTTGTTGAGACTTCTATATATATTCTAAATACATATTTAAATTCACATATATATGAATTGAAAACAGGTGCTCAGAAACTTGTATAGAGATGTTCATAGCAGCTATTCACAATAGGCAAAAGGTGGAAACATCCAAAATGTCCATAATGGATAAATGGATAAACAAAATGTGGTATATACACACAATGGAATATTATTCAGTGATATGAAAGGAACAAAGCACTGATACATGCTACAACATGGATGAATGTTGAAAACACTATGCTAAGTAAAAGAAGTCACACACATAAGGCCATATCTTATATTATTCCGTTTATATGAAACATTCATAATAGGCAAATTCATAGAGACAGAAAGGGCTGCTATGTGGAGGAGGAAATGTGGGGGTATACTTTGTGGGTATGGGCTTCCGTTAGCAGAGGTGAAAAAAGTTCTGGAACTAGATAGTGGTGATGGCTGTATAACATTATGAATATACTTATTGCCCTGTATTTTACACTTTAAAATGGTTAAAATAGTACATTTCATGTTGAATATATTTTATCACAATTTTTAAAATCCGGAGTTCTTTCTGGGGACATAGTAGAGGGCCCTAGGAGGTGTGAAGTTGTATCAGGTATTGGAGGGATGGGGAACAATCTGATTGGAGGAGGAGTTACATAAAGACACCAGAAAGGAAATTTGGGACCAAACTGAAGAGGCCTGCACATTGTATGAATTTGCATATTACCCTAAAGACTATAATGAGCCATTAAAAAATTTTAAGCAGCAGGGTAAATGGATCTGGCAGTTCTAAAGTTTCTGTAATACTCTTTTGAATGGAGTCCTGGTAGGGTATCTAAGCAACTATCAAAAACTCTTTTACGGAGAGTTTCATTAGTAAACATAATTAAATTATTCCCCACCCTCTTCCAGGAAGCCAGGGCTAAAATGTCTTCTTCTAAATCTTTCTTAAACAGTAACCCAAAAGAAGTAGCCAGACTGATGACCATCTCTAACAAGGTTTTAATACCTCTCAAAGAATACTTCTTGTAAAAAAGTATGAAGACTAATACCTCCACAAACAATTAGTGGATTAAAGGCCTAGGCCATGTTAAAAGGAGAAAAAAAAATTAGCAAAAATGTTTCCTCTGCTCCCAGGCATCCCTGAAACTTCCTCCCAGATGTGGGATCATCCTTTATACGTAAGCACAAAAGCCAAGACTGTTAATATTACAGGACAGAAAGTCAACTCTGCCGCCTGCAAGTCTGGCATGTAAGGCAAATAGATCTATCCTTAATGAAAACCACAAGCAGCTGGTACCTTGGGCACTCCAAGAATGCAGGCAGGAATTCTCCATGATCCAACCCTGGCCACAAGCGCGCATGAACACCTTATGCTGAAAGACTTGGTAAGATCCAATGTTAAGTCTCTACTGTTCTCATTAGTCTAAGTGGTACCCTATTTAAGTTAGATGAGTTTGTAAATCCCATACAGAGGCCTCGTTACCATAGTTCCCCATTTGCAAGGCTTTACTAGGCTTAAGTAATGTTATAGTTTCAGATTCAAATACTCAACTAAATAATAATTTTTTTGTTTTAAAAACCAGCCACACATTAGCCGAGGTTTATTCAAGACTCTCCTTCAGTTGCTTAGAGTCATTCTATGCTTCTAGACTCATCTCCCTCTGCTCCCCCAGAGAGCTCTGACTTTTACTCACTTATTAACTGTTTACCTACTAATGTGCTGGAATATGAAGATGAATAAGATATGGTTTCTGCTTTCAAGGTACTATCATAGTCCAACAGAAAAACAAACATTGGGCTATTGCAGGAACGAGGTATCTTTCAAATGTATCTCTCCAGTATTGTTTTAGTATCTGCAAAAATTTTGTGCAAAATTTAGAAGCTTTACAAAATTATAATCACCTCCCCATTCTAGGCAGAACCTTACTTTGCATTGTTTAATCACAATAAGATAGAAATGCAGGAAAATTAGAGAGACTAGCCAAATGGGCTTTAATGTCTCCTTATGCCTGACAAAGAGACTGCACCAAGCAGTACTTCAATAATACTATCTTTGCCCCTGCTCTAACAATGAGGGTGTCATCCCTACCTGTTCAATTCAGAACTCCTAGGCTGTGCACACATTCCACAGCCAGACCTCATGGCCTTGACCAGGTTGATGGCATCAAAAGATGGGAAAGTGCTATATTCTCTTTTATTATCTCCTGAGCCTCAAACTGTTCTATCTAATCACATCTTTCACTTATAGTTGAGTCGTGAAGGGGCAGGTCTCTAACACGTTCTAGAAACATTAAAGAGCATGCAAACTCTGGACAAAGAGTTTTCTCTCAGACATTTTGTGAGATCAGTATGTTCACTCCCCTGTGCAATTTGAAAAATGTAACTTACAGTGACTTAAAAACACTAAACTGTGGGTACAGTTAATCCTATTTGTTTCCCATGAAAAGATAAAAATCATTATGCACCAAGTATCAGGGGTTTTGACTGATGACCCCGCATAACAAACGTCAAGCATACGGCTGGACGCATAGTGTATATATATATTTGCTGTGGACATGGACACAAACAATAAATGACAAAGGTCATCTGGAAACATCAGAAGCACACTGTCTGGAAATAGGCCTGGTTTTGGTCCTCCTTTGCTATTAATGACCTCAAATGACTATGAGAAAATCCCATCACTTTTTGTGGTTTTGGCTTCCTCATCTGAAAATTAGAAACTGAGATTAATTTCCAAGCTTCTTTCAAACTCTAAAAAACTTATCATTTGGTATTCTTAATCCAAGTCTCCCACCCCATCCTCAGTCTTTCCTCTAAGATGCCCAGTCTTTTTAGTCTGACCACCGGAATATAATGAGCTCCATTAACTCTTAATAATAAAAGTTCTAATTTCTAGTGTATAGTAGGCACTCAGTAAATTTGATTTCATCTTACTATAGAGAGTAATTTTAGACCTAAATGTGGGCTTCCATGGAAAACTGGTAGGTACTTTTCTCCGAGTTTAGCAGTTTCTAATTAATTTCTAAATATGAACTGTTTTTCAGTGCCTATTAGGTCCATCCTATTTGCATGCAGGAATTCTACATAATCATTAATAAATTTTTATCACTTGCCCCCTCACTTTGCACACTAAAGTCAATCTGATATTTTTCATCTAAAGTCATTAAGGCAGATAGCTTTTTGTCTGTCTGATATTTCCACCCTATGTGTCAAATATTCCATACCAATGGAATGGAAACACACATGCGGACAACTGTGAACTTCATATGCAGTCTTTGGATTAAGACAAAAACTACTGTGGGATACATATTCACCAAGAATGAGTTTTCATTTTGGCCTAAATATGTTATAGGATTATTATTCTAAGACTACTACTATAGTCTTGATACTGGAGCAAACTCATATGGGAACATTTCTCCTCTCCCTGAACTCCCACCTGGCAGTAAGGCAGTTTGAGATTCTCCGAGTAGTTAGTAGAATCAGGTCACTGTACGTTTTGCAGACCCAACTTTCTCCAGGGCCAGTTCAAGGCCGTTTGGATGGAGGTAGTAGGAAGCCTTTAGCATTGCATTCATTACCATGGAGGGCGAAGGAAACCCCAGTATGGAATTCATTACCAGTCAGGGAGCCACAGGCTTTGGGGTAATAAAACTAATAATTAAATTTTATTTGATTTATCTGGATCTGTTTTGTACCTGCTAGTACCCAGAGCAGAAGAGAGGTGATTCCTTATTCCTTGTTATCACAGAATGCCAACAGGTTTAGGCCATTTCTACAGTGGCTCAATTTTACTTTTCAGTACATATTTTTATAACTTTGTGGACAAAAGAACATAGAATCGGAGTGAACACTTGAATTCCTTAGCTCTAACTCTTCCTCTCTCTAAATATATGCAAAATCTATAGCTCAGAAGGCAGATCAGAGTCTAGAATACCAAACCTATGCATCTCCAATTTTCTCTCAAACAGCAAGAGAATCTATTAAAGGGAAAACAATAAGAAATATGAGAGGAAAAAATAAGTAAATAGCCATAGAAACTAGAAAATAAATTCAACTTTAGCAAAAACAAAAATTCTAATATTGAGGACCCGTAGCAAAGAAATGAAACTTATCGCTAGAAATGCAATGTGAAAGCTAGGTGGCCATGTCAAAGGGCTCCAGACGAGATGTACAATTTGAAAGAGAAATTAAAGATTCTCTGAGATCCAAATACATTACACAATCAGAAGACACCAAGCTGCTTTCCAGCCCAGAGCACAACCTAGAATGGCTGTCTTTCCTCACATAACGTAAGAGGCCACCAGGTGTCAGTGAAAGCTAGGAAATAAAAACAAGGCTTTGGGCGTTTTTGTTGTTTTGTTTGAAAATAGCTTGCCTAAATTTACATGAGAGAACATTCTGGACACGTTTGAGATTTTAAAAAATAATGAATCTCAAATATAAGAAATCTGAAATACAGAAATACACAAATATCAAAAAAAGTGTGTTAATAGATCAAGTGCGGTGACTCACGCCTGAAATCCCAGCACTTTGGGAGGCCGAGGTGGGCAGATCACTAGGTCGATCAAGATCATCCTGGCCAACATGGTGAAATCCCGTCTCTACTAAAAATACAAAAAAATTAGCTGGGTATGGTGGCA
>PVKP010031899.1:0-26511 GCA_004027715.1 Plecturocebus donacophilus | reverse complement strand
CACCACTATACCACCAACGCAGACAAACCCTGTGTCTTAAAAATCTGTATATGAGAAAAGCAAAGCGCATGCGTTTCCCGACCGTTTTAATGGTGTTTTCTGTTTACCATACTGAAGTTAAGCACGCAAAGCCCTCACTCGCTGAGAACGATTCCTTTGAATCCACCCCGCCCGCAGACGGTGGGGGGCCGTGAACGCAGAAGCCATTGACTCCTGGACCCGGAGGGCAGAGCTAACACAGCCCAGAGAGAAAGCCGGAGTTAAGTACCACCGGGGGATTGCCCTCCGCCGTTTCTCTCACTCTCGCACTCCTCACGTCCCGGCGCTCCCAGGTCCCGAGGTCCGCAGCTCCTCGAGACTCCGCACCGGATCCGCGGAGTGTCGAATTCAGCAATGGCGATGGGTGCGGAGGATCTGAGGGAGGCGGGCCGACACAGGATCTACCTTGACTTAGCTCAACCCCAAGACCTCGAAGAGTTGCCAGGGAAAACGGATCCTTAAGGTTTAGTTTGGGTAGTGAGGAAGTAAGTAGGAAAGCGGAAAGAGCTGTCGGGGACTGTTTTATTTTTCTCGCTTTGAGACAGGGTTCAGAGAGAATTTTATTTGAAACAATAAATAAGCACGTGAATATGACCTGACATCATGCACCGTCGTGTATGATAAAATTAGGGGAAATTAGGAACGTCGTTTCGTTGTGTGTCAGGATGGCCGAGCGGTCTAAGGCGCTGCGTTCAGGTCGCAGTCTCCCCTGGAGGCGTGGGTTCGAATCCCACTTCTGACAAGATTCCTTTTGCGTCCTTAATTTTCCTCCTGATTTGAAATCAACCAGCAACTATGTTTGAATTCTTAGAGAAAGAATTTTCGATCGATCGACACTGCATTTTTTCCTGCGCATCTACATTTACGAAAAATATTTGTGCTTCTCTGCACTTACAGTACTAAATCTATTTTTTCTGTATTGTAGGTTGGAGTCTGGGTCTATGAAATCAGGGAGCACTTGAGACTAAGATTTATCCTAAACTGGCATTTTGTTGTTGTTAAACTTTGGACTCCAGCTTCCCAGTGTCAAGGTATTCATTCCTTTATTCGACAACAATGAATTGAGCCCTTTCTGTGCGTCAAGCACACGAAGGCAGGCAGATACCATCTCCTTTGATTAAACAAGATAAATCACTCAACTCAGGATCTTTTAATTTGCCATACAGTACTTAGTCTGAGTTTTTTAACGCTAACGCAGTAGTGTCAAACTTTGGTAAGGATCAGATTCTCCACCGCCTTGCTCCCTACCTTTTTTTTTTGAGACGATCTCACTCTGTACCCCAGGATGGAGTGCAGTGCTGCGATCTCGGCTCACTGCAGCCTCCGTCTTCCGGGTTCACGCGGTTCTCGTGCCTCAGCCTCCTAAGTACCCGGGGTTCGCGCCCGTAGTCCCAGCTATTCAGGAGCCTGAGGCGAATCCCTTCAGCCCAGGAGGCAGAGGTTGCAGTGAGCCGAGATCGTACCACTGCACTCCAGCCTGGGGTACAGACTGAGACCCTGTCTCAAAAAATAATAAATAAAATCTGAATAAAATTTACAGTCAGTTATTAATATTATACCAATGCCAATTTCTTAGGTTTGATAAGTATATCCTGGTTATATAAGATTTTAACATTAGGGGAAGCAGGAAGGATATAGAGTAACTTTATATGGTATCTTTCATCTAAAAGTATTGCAAACACATCTCTTCATCTAAACTTATTGTAAAATTAAAACTTATTTTAAAAAACCAACAACTCGAAAGTGGTTGCTTGTGAGTGAGGAGTGGAACCTGGGAATGGGACAAGAAACTGCTTATACCAAGAATCTATTTTTTAATAATGGCATGTGTTCTGATTTACTTTGTTCCGGTTTTTGGGTTTTTTTATTTGTTTGTTTTTGAGGAACTAGGTGACATCATTGTGATTACAATAATCAAACTAAGACTATGTACAACATAAGAATTTTTAGATGCCTAGTATACAAGAAACAGTCCCTAAAGAAACTAAAACAAAATGATCAACAGCCATTTAAAAGTAAGTGAAGTTTGTTTAAATCTCTCTATAGAAAAATAGATTGCACTCAAGTGGGAGGATCTGAGATGTCACAACTAAATACAATAAAAATCTTTCTTCTTATATTCTGTGTTGAGTTTTTTACAAGGGGAAAGAGGCATGTAAACACTAAGAAACTATATAAAAGTGAGTAGCATCAATCCTCTTGAGAAGTATAAACAGGTTGAGGGTGTCAATGTCGGGAGCTGGGAGGAGATTCAGGAAAGGGAGAATGTAATGCCGGGTATATGCATCTCTCTTTCTCTCTCTCTCTCTCTCTCTCTCTCTCTCTCTCTCTGTGTGTGTGTGTGTGTGTGTTTGTGTGGTGTTTGTTTGTGGGTCTGTGTGTGTTCGTCTGTGTGTGTGTGTGTGTGTGTGTGTGTGTGTGTGTGTGTGTGTGTGTGTGGGTTTCTTCCATGTGAAGCCAGATTGCATAAGACTTGGGCCAGGGCCAGGAAAAGAGGGTAAAAATGTGAAATGACAGCCAAGGACAAGTGTATTATTAGTCTAACCTTCTCTCCATCTTTAAAAAATCAACCTAAGAAATATAATGTATAACGTAGCATTGTTCTAGCCAAGCTCTCCCATAATTTCTGAGATAAAAATAAATTTCCCATTGTGCATAGGGCAAATATACCATGGACTGGATTGATTGGGAACTAACACAAGTTTATCCTTTTGATTATTTTGTTTATACCAACAAAGCAAAGGCAAATAAATATCCTTGCTTTTATACTGTCATTGACTCAACTGGCAGTAAACTTGTGACTAAGGATATTTCCCAGGTTCAGTCACTTGCTATAAAAAACACACAGCTGTTCACTAAATGAATAACGTAGATATGCAATAAAATGCACACGTTTTTTCCCACGGGGCTCAGCATCCAACTGTATTCCAAAGGAAAATATATTTTTAATAGAGATAGGGTTTCACCGTCTTGGCCAGGCTGGTCTTGAACTCCTGACCTCGTGATCCACCCATCTCGGCCTCCCAAAGTGCTGGGATTACAGGCGTGAGCCCAATTTCAAAATATCTAAGGGAAGGGCTGGTAATAAGTGGAATTATATAAGGTGGAGTTATGTGAAGTTATTTGTAAGGTGGCACGCTCAGGCTCTAGAATCAGGCAGGACAGGGTTCTTCATTCCAGCCCTTCTTTCCCCTGTCCCCACTTAATAGCTATGTGTCCTTGAATAAATTGTTTAATCTCTTTGAACCTCATAATCCTCATCTTCAAAAAGAAGATAGTATTCCATGATGCTGCTGTGAAGATTAAGTTAGATTGTGTATGTCAAGTACCTGGTACATAGTTGATACTCAACTAACAACTAGTAGGAATTGCTAATGTTTGTTGATAGTATATTATACGCCTGACATTCTTCTTTGCCTCTTACACATATTAATTAATTGAACTCTCAAAACAATCTGGAGGTTGGTACTGTTATCATCATCCCCACTGCAGTGAAGGGGGAACTGAAGCTTGGAGAGTTTAATTTGCACAGTATAAAAAGTAGCAGGGCTGAAAATCTATAGAGTCTTGTTCCAACATCCTCATTATGCTACACTGTTAGCTGTTATTATCCGAGGACTTACAGGTAGAAACCAGATGGGATCATGCTATTTCTTTGATATAGATAAAGTCAATAGTAACTTTAATCGTATCACCAGACCTACTTCCTCTGACATATACCATGCTCCAGAGTCCAGGACTCAGGGTCTTTTCTCTAAAAGAACAATCGATAAAGTGACATGATTAGAAAGAGCTAATAATCATGTAAACTATCTGTTAGGTGTTATCAAAACACCTAGACTGACAAACCAACCAGGCTCCTATGATAAAAATATAGAATTTGTATCATAGGATCACACATGGAAACCTTGGCAGTACTTAAGTTTCTCCCCATTCTCTGCTTTTCCAATTCCACATCTCTCCCTCTCTCTTACAAATTGAGAATTGTAAGTCTCAATTCTCTCCTCTTGATCAGTCCTCACTCTTCAGTACTGTTCCAATGTGTTGGCCTCAAACTCTTCTCTAAATCCTGCTCTCCCCTATAGAAATCATGTACGTGGCCTCAGGAACATTCTTCACCTTCCACTTTCAGCACCCACCCCAACATTTTCTGCTTCTGAAAGCCTAGTCCCTTCGTGTACTTGTGCACTTTGATTGGCTGGAATCAAAAGCAAGAATAAGTTTTAAAAGTTTATTTAGGTCGATATTTCACATAACAAAATTCATACATGTAAGTAACAAAATACACAAAATATAGGCGAAAGCAACGTTAAAGTGCCACACAAATGTTAATAAATGAACGACTTATAATTTGAAGCAGAAGAGGATGAACCCCTCTCTCCCCAAAAAGTCAAAAGACTTCAGTTATGAAACATCCCGAAAAGAAAGTTCTAGCTTTGCGGGGAAGACTCCCCAGGCCTTCATGTCTGAAGGGCAGGATCATAGAAACAGTCTAGAAGGCCCACAGCATAGCCCTTACAGTCACAGCTGACTTATCACGAAGGGCCATTCAATCAACCTCCTCAATGATGGGGCCGGTGCTGGGGTCCCCCTGGCGGGCTTGAGTGCCACAACTGCTGCCCCCAGGGACACCAGGCCCCCCATAGAGCCTGGAGAAGATGGGGCGACAGATTTGCTCCAGCTCCCTCTTCTGATGCTCATACTCCTCCTTCTCTGCCAGCTGGTTGTGCTCCAGCCAGGCAAGGACTTCCTGACACTTGTCTTGCACTTTACACCTGTCCTCTTTGGGAATCTTGTCCCTAAGGCTTTCCTCTTGCAAAGAACCTTTCACATGGAAGACATGGGCCTCCAGTGAGTTTTTGGCAGCCACTCTGTCCCTCTGGGCCTCATCCTCAGCCTTGTATTGCTCGGCCTCACGAACCATCCTCTCCACCTCCTCCTTGCTCAGCCGGCCCTTGTCATTGGTGATGGTGATCTTGTTAGCCTTACCTGTGCTCCTGTCAGTGGCTGTCACGCTCAGGATGCCATTAGCATCAATGTCAAAGGTCACCTCTATCTGGGGGACTCCACGTGGGGCAGGAGGGATGCCACTGAGTTCAAAGCGCCCCAGCAGGTTGTTGTCCTTGGTCATGGCCCTCTCACCCTCATACACCTGGATGAAGACCCCAGGCTGGTTGTCAGAGTAGGTGGTGAAAGTCTGGGTCTGCTTGGTGGGGATAGTGGCATTCCTCTGGATAAGTGTAGTCATCACCCCACCTGCTGTCTCCAGCCCTAGAGACAGGGGGGTCACATCCAGCAGCAGAAGATCCTGCACTTTCTCACACTTGTCCCCCATCAACACGGCCGCCTGCACAGCAGCCCCATAGGCCACAGCCTCATCAGGGTTGATGCTCTTGTTCAGCTCCTTGCCGTTGAAGAAGTCCTGCAGCAACTTCTGCACCCTGGGGATGCGAGTGGAGCCCCCCACCAGGACGACGTCATGGATCTGGGCCTTGTCCAGCTTGGCGTCCCGCAGGGCCTTCTCCAGCGGCTCCAGAGTGCTGCGGAAGAGGTCTGAGCACAGTTCCTCAAAGCGGGCACGAGTGATGGACGTATAGAAGTCCACGCCCTCGAACAGGGAGTCTATCTCCAGGGTGGCCTGGGTGCTGGAGGACAGGGTGCGCTTAGCGCGCTCACAGGCTGTGCGCAGCCTGCGCAGGGCCCGCTTGCTCCCGCTCAGGTCCTTCCGATGCTTCCGCCGGAATTCTTCCACAAAGTGGTTCACCAGCCGGTTGTCGAAGTCCTCTCCACCCAGGTGGGTGTCTCCAGCAGTGGCTTTCACCTCAAAGACGCCGGCGTCAATGGAGAGAACGGACACGTCGAAGGTGCCCCCACCCAGGTCAAAGATGAGCACGTTGCGCTCTCCCGCGCCGCGCCGGTCCAGCCCATAGGCGATGGCGGCCGCCGTGGGCTCGTTGATGATCCGCAGCACGTTGAGCCCCGCGATGGCGCCCGCGTCCTTGGTGGCCTGGCGCTGCGAGTCATTGAAGTAGGCGGGCACGGTGATCACAGCGTGCGTCACGGGCTGGCCCAGGTACGCCTCGGCCGTCTCCTTCATCTTGCTCAGCACCATGGACGAGATCTCCTCGGGGTAGAACGCCTTGTCCTCCCCGCGGTAGGACACGCGCACCTTGGGCTTGCAGCCCTCGCTCACCACCTGGAAGGGCCAGTGCTTCATGTCCGCCTGCACCGTGGCGTCCGCGAACTTGCGCCCGATCAGCCGCTTGGCGTCGAACACCGTGTTGTGCGGGTTCAGGGCCGCCTGGCTCTTGGCCGCGTCCCCGACCAGCCGCTCGGTGTCGGTGAAGGCCACGTAGCTGGGCGTGGTGCGGTTGCCCTGGTCGTTGGCCAGGATCTCCACGCGGCCCTGCTGGAACACGCCCACGCACGAGTAGGTGGTGCCCAGGTCGATGCCCACCGCCAGCTCCCGTGGGGCCTGCATGGTCGAAGCTCCTCGTGGATGCTCGAGGCCGTGGAGGCTGCGCTCAGCAGTCGAAGGGCGCTCCGCCGTGGGCGCTCCCCGCGATTTCTCTCCAGCCAGCCCGGCTCGGCTCTGCTCGGCTTCGCCTCCACGGGCTTTTTATCCGCTTGCGCCTCCTCCCGCCCGCGCCGCCGCGAACCTTCCCGCACCTTCCCGGCCGGCCGAGGGCCTCCCGCCTGCCCGGGCTGACTCGGCGGGACGGCGCCGCGCTGACGCCGCGAGAAGGTTCGGGCGGATCGGGTCGTGAGCCCCGGGGCTGAGCTGCTACGCCAGCCCCGCCCGCCTCTGGCTCAGGGCTGCGGAAAGAAACGCGGGGAAGGTTCCGGCTCCTCCCGCCGGGCTCTGAGGACGCGCGGCTGTGGCAGAGGCCGCAAAGAGGTCTCTCCGGGGCCGTGGGAGGTCGGATCCCTGCGGCTCACAGGCTCGCGGGCTGCCTTGGAGGGCCGCTGCGAGTCCAGAGGCTCAGGAGGGCCGAAAACATGTTACCATGCGAAGACAGGTATAACAGTTTCATCTTGAACAAAATATTTTCGAAACCGCCATTTAAGTAAGTACCTTGATTGCTTGAGTGGCCAGAGATAATGAGCCTGAAGGGATGATACTGCAAGCTGCATCTCATAGGTAGCATTGGTGGTTCAGTGGTAGAATTCTCGCCTGCCACGCGGGAGGCCCGGGTTCGATTCCCGGCCAATGCACGCATGCCTTTTTTTTCCGATTAATTTCAATTATTTTGCTTACCTTTTCCGATTAACTTAGTTCTTTTTCCAATTTAGGATTAATAACTCTTGAGTAAATGAAACCAGGTGAACGAAGACTTTAGGTCTTTCCGGTTTTGTTCTGTCTCCTTTTACCACTTTCCTCAGAGGAGACGTGACATTGCTGTAGCCCTAGGACGGGAGAGACCTCGCCGCTCAGTCCAAGGGAGAACGCAGCACCTGGGAAAGGAGGACGCAGATGTCCCTCGTGTTCTCCCCAACGTTTGTATCCCCGAGGAGCCCCCTCTCCAGAGGCCTGGTGGAGAGGCACAGTGTGCGTTTTTCTCTATGGCCTAATGTGGTTACAAGCCGGAGACCAGGACTCAGCTGGAGAGTAAACTACTACTATAGGCCCCAGTCCAACCTACGTCCTAAAGGCTGGAGGACGCCATGGGTTCACTGGGCGGTAAAGTCACACTGTTTTCCATCAGGCCTGTGACTTCGTGAATTGAGACTGTTTCCCACTTTAATGCAGAACATTTCATTCAGATCTTCTGGTGTTCGGATTTCTACTGAAAGCCAAAACAAGGAGATATTTCTGAGACTTCTGAAGGCTGAAAATCCTCACACAAACAGTTTTCTGTCACCTCCCTGTCAGGGAATCAAACCCCTCTCTCCCGCATGACAGGCAGAGATGCTCACCACTATAGTAGTAAGGATGGCAGCTGTAATGGTTGGCAGGAGAGTATGTGGTATATTTTGGTGTTATAATTTAGGAATGTATTAGAGAAACTTACAAGTTGGCATTTACTTAACATTACTTGCTTGATTCAAAAGAAATTTCCATTTGTAAAACAAGAAACTAAAAACCCTTACTCCATAGGTGGCTGTTTTTTCCTTTGACAGGTCAGAACCCACTAGGAAGTTCCACGGACCTTTTTAGGGGGAGGCAGGGGTCCAGAAGTAGAGGTTAGTCCTGTTCCTGGGCTGGCTTTCTTGGTCAGTCCTCTCTCGAAGAGCACCACTGACAGCTGGTAGAGTTTGCTGCTTGAGAGATCAGCGGTACTGGTAAGGTGATCAGTCCAGGAAAAAAAGGAATGTTTGAAGAAATGTGTAATAGATGACTTCCACAGTGGAAAATCAAACCATCCTCGAAAAGGAGTAACCTATTTCATAATTCTAGGAGGGAAAGAAACTGTCAGATTTAAATTCACTCACTCTCAGGGTCAAAGAAAGAGATTTAATGGACTTACAGTTCCACGTGGCTGGGAAGGCCTCACAATCATGGTGAAAGTGAAAGTCATGTCTCACATGTTGGCAAACAAGAGAAGAGAGAGCATGTGCAG
This sequence comes from Plecturocebus donacophilus, assembly GCA_004027715.1. Classification (NCBI taxonomy): domain Eukaryota; kingdom Metazoa; phylum Chordata; class Mammalia; order Primates; family Pitheciidae; genus Plecturocebus; species Plecturocebus donacophilus. The sequence continues at coordinate 17,911 of PVKP010031899.1, read as the reverse complement.
GGAAACTCCCCTTTTTAAAACCATGAGATCTTGTCAGACTTACTCACTATCACAAGAACAGCATAGGAAACACCTGCCCCATGATTCAGTTACCTTCCACTGGGTCCCTCCCACAACACATAGGAATTCAAGATGAGATTTGGGTGAAGACACAGCCAAACCATTTCACTGTAGAACAAAATTTATAGTATAATCCAAACTGTATGTATCTAAAGATCAGTGACATCCACTACCTGTATGTCCTTGAACAAGTAATTTCACCTGTCTGGGCCACAGCTTCCTCAACTTTAAAATGAAGAGATTAGACTATATTGTTTCTAAGGAGTTCCCAGTTTAAAAGTCTCTAATTTCAAATATCAAAGAATTTATTTATTCTGCACATATTTACTAAGTGCTTTATCACGCACCAGACACTAACCTGGGTTCTGAGTATGTGGTAATGAACAAAACAGACAAAGCCTTCTCCTGGAGCTCACATTCTAATGAGAGGAGTGGGGAAGTCAGACACAAAACAAACAGGTAAACATATATTAATAACACAATGGAGAAAAATAAAGCAGGAAAGGGACATTAGGTGTATAGAAGGGGAGATGGATTATACTAAATGATCAAGGAGACCTCACTGATAAGGTGACATGTGAGTAAAGACCTATAGGACGTAATGAGGCATGATGTGGGTCTGTGAGAAAGAACATTCCAGAAATAGGAAATGAAATAGGCTCTGGGCAGAAGTATAACTGGCATGTTCAAGGAAGAGCAACAGTAATCCAAAGCAAGCAAGGAAAAACATTAGGAGATGAGGTCAGAGAGAGTGAAGAGCAAGATCATCAAGGTCCTGTGGCATCTTGTAGAACATTGCAAAGGCTCTAGCCTTTACTCCACTTGCAAGGGGAAGCTAATTAATGTATGATTTTGAGAAAAGAAGTGACAAATATGACATAATTTTAAAAGATCACAACAGCTGTTGTGGTGAGGAGAGACTATAGGATGGCCAGGGTGAGTGCAGGGAGGCCAGTCAGGCTGTTGCAGTAATTCAAGTGAGAAATAAATAATGGTGGCTTGGATCAGGGTGGTAGGAGTAGAATATCAAGAAGCAGTCAGATTGCTGAGTGCATTTTAATGTAAAAGCAGGATTTACTAAGGTTTTGTATATTTGAGGAGTCTTTGTCTAGGGTGATATGGTTTGGCTGTGTCTCCACCCAAAATCTCATCTTGAATTGTAATCCCCACATGTCAAAGGTGGGGCCAGGTGGAAGTAATTGGATCACGTGGGCAGTTTTCCCCATGCTGTTCTCATAATAGTGAGTGAGTCTCACAAGAGCTTATGGCTTTAAAAGCGTCCAGCACTTTCCCTGCTTGCACTCACTCCATCCAACCACCATGTGAAGAAGGTGCCTGCTTCTCCTTTGCCTTCTGCCATGACTGTAAGTTTCCTGAGGCCTCCCCAGCAATGAGGAACTGTGAGTCAATTAACCCTGTTTTCCTTATAAATTACCCAGTCTCAGGTATTTCTTCATCATAGCAGTGTGAGAAAGGACTAATTTATAGGGTCTGGAAGCTAAAGGGTGGGTGGAAGCTCCACAGCCTCCTTAAAAATCAATGTAAATTATCCAACAGAGGAAGCTGCTAAATTTCAAGTGCAAGAAAAAGTTTGCACAGTGATGTTGTGTCCCAGTAAAATGGAAGGCTTTTTAAGGGCACTCACCAAACTGTCAAGGAGACTGTCGGTCATGTTTCTAATCAGCCTGGAATGGCTTCTCTGAGAAGGTTACATCTGTCTGGTAACTACACTGGGAAAATAGCAGAGCAGGACATGTCAGCTATCTCCACTGACCACTAATTGGAAGTTTGCCTTTCTGAGAACTTGTATTGCAAAACAAAGTGAGTGTTTTACTTGCCATAGGAGAAAAGGGAAGAAGACATGGAGACAAGAATACAAGTACATTAGAAGAAGAGTATTCAGTTTCAAGAGGAGGGGCACTCACCCTACACTCCAAATCCCCATCTCTCCTCTCCCCCACATCCTATCCATTACTACCTTCTCAAAATTTTCATCAGTGAAAAGAAACAGACCCCAGATAGCTCAGTCTACACCCCAACCAATACAGCCCTGAAAAGGTAAACAGAATGTTGTGGTTATAATGTTTTATTAGAAAAATAATATATGATCATTATTAAAACATAAAGAAAATAGGTCATCAATAATTCCATCATCTTGAAACAATCACTTTCAATTTGTTATTAGAGGTTAGTCTATTTTAACATTTCTGAAATCATACAGACTTACATGATGGTTTTCATGTAACCTGTAACATAAGCATTTCTCATGTTGCTATGATCTATACAAACCACTGTTAACAACAGTGGTTTGATTAATTGTGTTGGCTATGTGGATGTGGAACAGAAGATTCTTGATATCAAGAGGGCTAAGGCGCAGAAAGTGCAGTCGGTCATCTGGGACCATATTGTCTGTGGCTTTCAGGACACGGAGCTTCGGGGACTCAGATGACTCTGGAAGAGTTCTTCTCTTTTGGAAGTGCAGCATCCCCTCGTCTTCCGCAAGGGGAACTTAGTCCAGGAAATAACAAATCCTCGCCTCTCTAATTCTCTTCTCAAATCCCAGGGCAAGACGATGGAGACTTAATGTGGTTCTGGTAATTAAGCTGTTTGTTCTTCTAGAGGTTTGGACTGTATACACAGTGAATAGGTGATTTTGTTCTCAGCTTGGAAAACACAGAAACCAGCTGGAGGGATCCACAGAGAGGGCATAGGAAAGAGATGTTTAAGAGGCCAGGCATGGTGGCTGATGCTGGTCATCCCAGCACTTTGGGAAGCCAAGGCAGGCAGATCACTTGAGGCCAGAAGTTTGAGACCATCTTAGCCAACATGACGAAACCCTATCTCTACTTTAAAAAAAAAATACAGAAATACAAAAATTAGCTGGGCGTGATGGCACACGCCCATAATCCTAGCTACTTGGGAGGCTGAGGCACAAGAATCACTTAAACTTGGGAGGCAAGGTTTGCAGTGAGTCAAGATAGCACCACTGCACTCCAGCCTGGGCAACAGATTAAGACTGTTTCTCAGGTATAACCTTAAGACTAAAAAAACAAAAAAACCTCTGTTTCAAAAAAAAATGTTAAAGTAAAAATTTAAGGAACAATATACTTTTAAAAAGTAATTTGAGTAAGAAGAAATTCATGAATTGGGCAACCCTAAACCAAAAGAAGTTTAGTGTTCCAGTGGCAAAATGTCACAGGCAACTATTTATTGGGAAAATGTGGAAGCACAATAAAGACATTTAATTGATTTTCAATTACATAATTGTTTTAGTGGGGTGGGTGTCTTGTTAGAAAGTCCCTAGCCACATAATTATTCTTAGTAGGCTGCTTATAATTGGCTGGGGTTGTCTTATTTCTACCATAAACAGTTAAGTTTTGACTATGCTTGTAGTATGACCCCAGTGAATTTTGCTTATGTTTGTAGTTTAAGCAAAGTTAAAGCTATTTCTAAGGCCCAGGTGGTTTTGTTTGCTCAGGAATTTTTCCAGTCTCCATTTCAATTTTGCTTTAACAATTCCTCTCTTTTTGTCATCCATTCAGCAAGCTGAGAGTGTGACCACATGGCACAACGTTACTCTCAGTTATTACTGTTGACATAGTTGTTGGAAGGAAGAGTCAGGTAGAGGTTCTTATCGTCTTCAGCAGGTGTCCTAGGGTTCAGAGTCATGTAGCCGCCGTCAACAGTTTCATAGACATTGTTGGTTTCTTCATGTTGTCTCACTCTGATGGCAGTTGTTTGATGTCCAAGTGGCTGCAGGAAAGCATTTAAAACTCATAAGGGACTTCAATGCACCCGGGAAGTAAATACAATAACTATAAGGAGAATAATAGCCAAGGATTGAAAAATTCCTCTGAGCAAAGATTCTCGAGAGCCAAGACTTAACCAACTGAATAAATTAATGAATATAAATAAATAGTAGGTGATGAAAAACTCATATTTGTTCTTTAAAGTCTTTTAAACTTTAGGAGGCTATTGTTTTGGACTAAGCTCCTGCACTAGCCCCAAACAGAACAGATTAAAATTCAAAATGGAATCACCCATGCTAAAGTTTTAAGTCACCAAACAGAAACTACATTGTTATCTGGCCTTTAGAAAAATCAGGAGAGAGAGATAACAACCTAATTTCCCAAACAGGCCAGTTTCAATTGGCATGTTTTAATCCTTACAAAAAAGTAACCTGATGTTAATCAACCAGTTATTTATTATTCTGTTTCCCTATTCCTTTCTTTTGCAACTTTAACCAACTTTAAAATACCCAATCCACTTTAAATTCTTTGTTTTTGCTTTATTCAGACCTTTTTCTGCCTTTGAAGCCAACCTCCTCTGCTGTAACTCACTGGAAACCTTATTCTAATTTAAGGAGGCAAGTGTTGCCCAGTTCTAGAATCACCATAAAGCCAACTGAGATTTTTAAGCATTTCTTTTGACATCAGTGGGAACACAAGCTCCTCCTTGTTAAGCTGCAAAGGTATCAAGAACTTCTATTTTAGGGTGTTGTTGAGACTAACTTGGCTCATTTTCTATTGTATTGCTTGAGAGGAATTCAGGGTATTAGTCTATTAAAAAACTGAAGTTAATATTTGGAGCAAATTATGATCTTAGTTTTTGAGTTTAGAGGGCAGCTAGGTGAAACAATTTCTAGATCCGAGTTTGAAGCAAGTTTAAATGGTGTACTGAAGATGGCAGTTGCAATGTGATGTGATTTTCTGGTTTGCAATTTGAATGTCTCTGGTTATGTCATTAAATATTCTGGTAAACTTTCTTAGTGACCCATAGAGTGGCAGGCATTGAGACTGTCCATACGTGCTCTGTTGTCGTGATTTTTCTAAAGCTTACAGACATCACTTTCAGTTTGCAGAGCTTTGGAAAAGGGCAGTTTTAGTTTTTAGTTGAAAAAAAATTCAGGAGTCAATCCCGTTTGTAGGGAGATAATAAAACCTCAAAGAAAATGAACAGGCCTAGAATTCGACAATGGGTGCACCATAGTTTTCTACTAAAATATAATTGTTTTTATTCTGATGAAAAATATTTTCATTTTCCATTTTTACCAAAAATTAAAGTTTTTTTTTTTTGTAAAAATAAATCTAAGTATTACCTATTTTTGGTTATAATCCAACTTGAATTTCACTCGTGTTTGCAGTTTAAGCAAAGACAAGGCTATTTCTAAGGCCTGGGTGGTTTTGTTTGCTCAGGAGTTTTCAGGCCCAGTCTCCATTTTAATTTTGCATTTACAAAGGCAAAAAGTGAGGAAACAGAGGAGAAGGGACCTGAGAGGAGGAAAAGGAGGTGGCTGGGATTACTCACCTCCAATTGGGCAGCCTTCACAGGATGAGTGGAACTGGCTGTGGGGAAAAAGAAAAAGATTATCCAGGGCATTGCTGTAGAAAAGAGCCTGCCCGTGCTGATGCTGAGGCTGCAAAACCATAACTAGACTCAAGGCAAGGACTGCTGACCCCTTGACACAGTCCTGTAAGGCCAAGGGCTAAGTAAATACGGCTTCATGTACCCACCCTTGGGGTCGCCCAGCCACAGCCTTCCCCACGGGCCATACTGGCGGAGGGAAGCAGTCACTTGGGCCACATTCTTTTCAGGGAATTGCTGAGTTTTCCTAGAAGCAAAGCAGGCAGCTTGGGGATCTGAGATATTGGGGAAGAGGTGGGAGAGGGCTGTTCAGCATCGGAGTGAAGGAAAGTCCAGATTTTTGCTGACCACATCAGGCAGAGAAGGCTGAGGGCCATTTCCACATTGTTCAAAGGTAGCGCATCTTTGTTGGAACTTTGAAGAATATACTATTCCATGACATTAAAAGGAAGACAGAGTGAGAGTGAGAAAGAAACAGGAGGGAGGGAGTGGGGAAGGAAGGAAGGAGGGAAGGAAGGAGAGAAAGGACTTTCTCTGGTTAGTGTTCAAAACACACCTAATTGCCTCATGTTTTTGTCATAAACTGACTTAGCCAGTGTGAAAAGCAGCCTCAGTATCTGAAAGCCGCATTTCTCAGGAAGTTGGGAGGCGTCTGAGACAATGCCTCTAGTCTCTTCTCTCACCCCCTGAACACAGAGCGTCTTTACTGACGTGCTCCAAATTCTACAGCAAACCATATTCTGAATTCCCATTCTAATACAGTCCCCAACAATCCCAGCAATCCAGCTTGCCTTGTGGGCAACAATTTTTAAAAAATCACTTGTGCAGCCCCTGTGCCTGGCTGCATAAATGCCTTGTGAAATGTGCTTATGCCAGTGTAGACAGAACCACACAGCAAGGCGGCTAATCCAGCTGCTTGGACTTTTTTTTTTTTTCCAGATCTTCTGGCAATGTCTGGATTTAGGGCCTGGGCCAAGGGGAAACTGATAACAAAAGGGACCAGGAGGAGCTACTAACCCGAAATCCGCTTCTTCCTGCAGTAGATCAAGGCCACTACAGTAGCAACAATGGCCACTACAGCAATCCCAGTGACCACGGCCACAATGATCCCCATCCGCGAAGAGCCGCTCACTCTGGGCACTAGGGAAGACAGAACTCAGGATGGGCAGCACTCTCCTTGTCCCATCCCCCGTCCTCCAGTGCTATGTCCCAGTGCTTGTCACCCAAAGCTCTTCTGTGTCTGAGTCACTCACCGATGCAAGACTCACCACATCCCGAGCCGCACCTGCACGGGGTTTCTGTGGCTGGACTTGTGCCTCCTCCCTACCCAGGTTTCTCCACCAAACTAATAAAAGTGCACTGGTGAGCATGCAGGAGCAGAGAGAAGAGTTCCCCTTAGCCCTCCGGGGCGGTGGGGAGGGTGGCCCCGTAGCTTCCCATAGCTGGAGGCATCATTACTCTGTGGAGCACAGCCTTGAACAGTCCACGACATGCCAGGCCTTCTGGAGTGAATGGCTATACCATGAGTCATGAGAAGAAACGAGGCGAACCTCAGCTCTTAGGAATGCCCAGGAGCTTAGGGAACCTCTGCATCAATGAGGGGACTCTGCTTTGCTGCCATCTTTAGTCTGGGGCCTGCATTTCAAAGTGGAACAACAGCCTGGCCACCTATTACTTGAAACCTGAGGGCTCCGAACGCTGGCCCTTACTCCTGCTCCTTGGCCAATACTTAGCCAGGCCTCCACAACTCTCCTCTTTGCTCCAGCACCCAGTTTTGCAGCTGTGGCCTTTCTCAGATCTCCATGTAGGCCCATGTGACCTTAGCCCTTGTCCATCCCCTCCTCTCTCTCCCTACATCTTGGCAGACTCCCCATACCTTGGACAGTGATGGTCACAGGCTTGGAAGAGTGCACCATGTGGCCTACGCTTCCTGTGCAGTGGTAATCACCACTGTGACTGTGGTTTGCTTGTGGGATGGCGAAGCTTGTGTCCAAACGGGAAAATTTCTGGGATTTTCCATTCTGGAAGAATGTAACTTTGACCAGAGGCTTGTCTTTCCAGCTGTGGCACCTCAGCATGATGGTTTCTCCCTCTTGGAACTCCAACCTAGTGGTCTGGGTCGCCAGCCAGTCTGAAAGACACAAATATGAAAAGAAAAAGTTGTAAGGCTAGATTCCAAGGGTTTTTCAGTCTCATTTTCAGAGGTACATTACTCACAGAACTTGACATGATGTCTGGCAGAGAGAAATGAAGATGCTTCATGTCAGATGTGAGCATTCTCTTTTAGGCAATATATGGTATTTATATCTATGAGTCCTCTAAAAAACAGAATTTTTAAGAAGTTTCAAAGATGTAGAACAGATATTTAAAACAATTCTGAGGAATTTAAAATACCATGTTTGAGTAGAGAAATGAGTGCATTTCAGTAACTATAGAGGTTACTCAACAGGACCTGAAGACATCAGTTTTTGTGGTCTGGGGATTATTAATTTAATGGTAAATTTTGTACAAGCTTTGGGAGGTGAGGGTAGGCAGCTACCAACTGTATTTGCAATAAAATAGAGCCTTTCCCCCTCTTTTTCCCACATGTTGTTGCTGGTTTTGAAAAAAATAGACCTTTAATCATGCCTCACCCACCCTGTCTTAGTCTGTCTTAGGTTGCTATAATACAATACTATATACTGGGTGGTTTATAAACAACAGAAATGTATTTCACCCTGTTCTGGAGGCTGAGAAGTCCAAGATCAGGTGCTTGCAGCTTCTTCGTCTGGTAAGAGCCTACTTCTTGGTTCGCAGAACTGAGGCTTCTTGCTGTGTCCTCACATGGTAGAAAAGGCCTTTGAGCTCCCTTGGCTCTCTTTTATAAAGGCACTGATCCCATTCACAAGGGCTCTGCCTCGTGACCTAATCACCTACCCAAAGACCTCACCTCCTAATACCATCATCCTGGGGGTTGCTATTTGATTAATTCACATAATATGAATTTTGGGGGCACAGAAACATTCAGACCATACCACACTCTCAATCTTCCATCCACATAAGCAATGAAAAGGTATGACTTTTGAATTCACACAGGTGAATTCAACATTCAGTTGTGACTCTGAATAAAAGGAATTCAAGAAAAAATTTAAACTTAAAATCACTTTTTCCTTTTTGCCTACAAACATCCTCATTTCCAATAATTCCTTCCCTTCACTGATGGCAGAGTAATCAGGTTCCAAAATTCAGCTACCTCAGAAGACAAATCTATTAACAAAGTTTCAATAAACTTGATAAAGAAGAAAATCAAATTGCTCTATCATAGAAATACATATAATTTATTCTATCTTATTTAAATAAAAATTTATTTAAGAAAACAGTATTCTATATATGAAAGGCCAGGTACCATTACTGAGATGGCATGAAATAGAAACTAAAGGATTGGGATTTTGGCTGTGCTCTTGGGTCTAATCAGCTTCATTTCTTTGTACAATGGATGGGTGGGACTAGGTAGTTTCTCTGTAACAACCCTTCAGATCTCAATTTTTTTTTTTTTTTTTTTTGAGACAGAATTTTGCTTTTTTGCCCAGGCTGGAGTGCAATGGTGCGATTTCAGCTCACTGAAACCTCCGCCTCCCAGGTTCTAGTGATTCTCTTGCCTCAGCCTCCTGAGTAGCTGGGATTAGAGGCAGGTGCCACCACACCAGGATAATTTTGTATTTTTAGTAGAGACAAGATTTCTCCATGTGGGGTCAGGCTGGTCTTGAACTCCTGACCTCAGATGATCTGCCCACCTCAGCCTCCCAAAGTGCTGGGATTACAGGCGTGAGCCACCGCGCCCAGCCCTCAATTGCTATTATCTATATTTTGACATTTTCATAGGAAGGGTTAGAAGTACTATCAGCTGTTTCTGGGAAGCCAATACAGAGAGGAACTATGATGTCATGGGCAGCTTTTGAGGTTGACTCAATGTTTATCCCCTTCATCAACAGAAAATGAATCCACTGCCAGGATCTCTCTGGCACAGCAGCAGCCTTAAAGGACCACAAAAACATCACCCTCTCAGCGAACAGGAGAATCTAAAACACCGAATGTTTACCTGTGAGCATCACTGGGGTTTATGCACCAACAGTGCAACTCAAGTAAAAACAATAGCAACGTGCTTATATTTTCAGACATTGGAAGCAGGTAGAAACAGTATCTAAGCCAGGCTTGGTGGCTCACGCCTATAATCCCAACACTTTAAGAGGCTGAGGAGGGAAGATCACTTGAGGCAAGGGGCTCAAGACCAGCCTGGGCAACATAGTGAGACCCTGTCTCTATAAAAAGAAATAAAAATAATTAGCTAGGCATGGTTGGTGGTGTGCACCTGAAGTCCCAGCTACTTGAGGAAAAAGAAAGAAAGAATATTATCTTCTAGGAGCATTTTCTCTACAGTCTTTTTAACTGAACACTGTCAAACATTGACATAAACCTAAATCAGATTATGTGACTCCTTTAATTAAAGCCATCTCAACTTAGGAATAAAAGTCAAAATAATTGCAACAGCCTACCAGCCTCTGCTTGACCTACTTTCACCCTCCCCTACCTCTGACTTCATCTTCCAGGCTGAATTCTGCACTCCCACCTCCTCGCACCTGTCTGGCAGCCTTCCACCTTAGGGCCTTTACAGGTCTATTCCCTCCAACGTCTCTGCTTTACCACACAGCCTCAGGCGGAAGGTAGTTTTTTAAAGCAGGGATTTCCTTCTGCTTCTCTCACACTCAGCTGTCTGTGACCTTGTAACTCTCTTGCTCAATCAAGACTGAGGCAAAAACAACCTAACATATACTGAGGAAATTACTAGCAATTCCTCCCTCCTCCACCACACATGCTAAGCAAAGTGGGTGGGTGAAATGGGGAATGAATGAGATCAACAGTGTCTCCCAGTAAGCAAGCTACCCCCTTTCCTGCTAACCTCTGCCTGTAAACAGATTTCATCCATCCTGGCCCTCCCAGGTCCACCCCAGGGCCTTCCTCCACTGACCGGAAAGCACAGTCAGATACACAGGGTCGCTGAGGCTGGTCCGGCCCGTCTGGCACCTGTATTCCCCGCTGTCATTGTTGCTGGCCTTGAAGGTGTAGCTGGGCTGCGTTTGGGTGGGGATGAGACTCCCATTGTGGAACCACTGGGTGGAGTCACTCTCAGGGCTGTGAGCCCCCTGGCATGTCAGAGTCACAGAGTCCTCCTGGAGCACGTTGATCCAGGGGGGCTCGAGCTTCAGCTCAGCCTTTGGGGGAGCTACTGAGAGGCAGAGAGTGGAAAGGGATATGAATAAATAACCCTGAAGGTACTGTGGGTGCCAAAGGAACTCCCAAGGGAGGTCAGGCACCAAAGAGTCCTATTGTAGACTCAGTTCAAGATCTGTACTTGCAGCAGCCTCATTCCCTTGGGTCTTCAGTGGATCTAAGAAACAAATCCCAGACCCCACTAAAATAGGGGAACCGCCCATGCTGAACCCAAGCATGATTCTCAGTGGCACAGGCATATCCCCCCAGAGTAAACACAGCATCATATTATGAGGAAATAACACTGTCAATACAAGGAAGCAAAGAGCATACTCACCAGCTTGACTGTCTGCAGAAGCTGTAAAAAAAGAAGGCAGTGAGTCAACATTGAGCAGGAGAAGATGGCTACAAATTTAGCGGCATATGTGAATGGGGCCTGGGAGGTGAGCTTAGGCTCCTCCTTCTCCAGAACCCATCTTAAGGTCCTATATCCAGTTATTCTCTTATATGAGTATTCACTTCACATGTCCCCCTTATCTCATTCCCTGTCCCTCCTCATGGCTGCACAGTGCACATGAATGTTTGGTGCAGAATGGAATTCCCAGGTACTACGAAACTAGCTCTGAGTTCTAACCTTAGGAACCATTGGAACACTTAAGAATTCAGGGTCCTTTCTCCTCTTTCAATCTGTTGTCTGCTTCCAGGGCTCAGGCCTGGTCCTTACCACACTGGTGCCTGGAGTCCCGGCAGTAGGAGTGGCTGAAATTTTCCTATTTCAGAATGACCTTCACTCACCCAGCAGCAGCAAAACCGTCAGTAGTTGAAGCAGCCACAGGTTGCCAGGACATACATTCTGAGACACTTGGGTCTCCATAGTGATCCCACACTGTGCCAAAGTCCAGTGGGGTTTAAGAGACAAGCTTAGAAAAGAGGAAGGAAATGGTTTCATCTTCTTGTGCAGCTGTCATCCGTCCTCAATTCTGTTTCTGCTAACCAATCAGGAACAATTCCAGGTAGGAGTCGAGTCGGCTTTACAGATAAATGTATTATGTACCCCCTTGTGTCCTTGTGAAAACTCTGGGAAGGGGTTACTGTTGTGCTAGCCGGTATACTCCTTGTTAGAATATTCTTTTTTGTTTAAGGTAATTCCTGGTCAAAATCTTATCCAAAAGGCATTAAAGCAGTTTGCTTCCAACAGAAGCCAAAAACGACCAGCAATGCAACCTGCTGGAGACGTGAGTACCAGAGCCTGGGAAGAAGATAATGTCCAGCTATTTTTACCCAAAGTAGAAAATCACTTGATTTTCGCTTATGTTCTCAAAAGACAGTTCACCTCTTCATGTCGCTTCATTAACAAAATCTCCTCTTTGAGATGACTGGGAAGCCGGCACCCACACAGAATCAATAATGTCAAGCCAACTCAAGAAGGGCTACTCCTGCTTTCTTGTTTGTAGGAGTTTCTTCCTTAGTGGGGTTCTAGTTTGACCCCAAGAGGGAGGGAGTCTACATTGAGGATTTTATTAAGTTACTTTTCAGATTGAATCCAGTTGAGGGAGAAAGACTGGCACATCAGAGGGATTTACCACTGAAGCAGAGCTGAAGAGATGCTGTGGGGTAACGAAAAGGAAGCACAACCTGGAATCAGCTTAAGTGGAAATAAATGGCCAATTGTGATACTTTATGCACATTCCCGCCTCCGCTCCCAGGCAGTGGCTGTAGGTATTAAAAGAGACAAGGCAAGTAAAGCTACAAACTCTCTGCTCATAAGTAAGAAATAAATGATCATTTGGGGTCACCCCAAAGACAATGTCATTAGAGAATCTTGTGTTTGAGGCCTTGAGAACGGAGGGGAAATCGAAAATTAGAAATAATACTGTTTCAGTTTCCCAGAATATCAGAAAAGCCATTTTTTTAGTACTAAAGTAGATAGGAAACTATTCACTACTACACAACAAAGAACTCAGGAGAATCAGGATTTAAGACACAAGAGAAATTTGATATTAAGAAGTTCTGGCAAATTCAACCTGCTCAGACTTCTGAGCAGTTAGTAGCTTCTTCCAAAACTTCAGCTCCAGCTTTGCCTTCCCCCTTACTCTACTTTTGCCTCTCTATATTAATATTGTCCTCCCCACATCAGCATCTGAACCTGGACATGACCCCTAGTTTTGGGCTTGTTACTGCTCACAATGTGCTGTGAGTGCATCATAGTCTTACCACACTGCAGGTAGAGACAGGACAGAAATTGGAATTTAGGCTAGAAGAATGGGGAAAAAAAGGCATTTTTGAGAAAGAAACATAAAAGGGAACCCACTAAAAAGTTAAATGGCATATCAAAAGCCAATAGATGGATATTTTCCCCCTTCTAGGGAGAATTAGGAAAGGGTATATTTTTCTAGAGAAAAGTGTGTGTGTGTGTGTGTGTGTGTGTGTGTGTATGTGCATGTGTATATGTGTATATATGTATTTGTATGTATCTGTGTGTGTGTGTGTGTGTGTGTGTGTGTGTGTGTGTGTACATTTGACCTAGCAGAGTACCATGACTCCTCTCAGTTACTAGAAGGGCCCAAGATTTTTTGTTTTTTGGTTTTTGGGGGTTTTTTTGTGTTTGTTTTTGCTATTGAGAAAGGAAGGCAATAGAATTTACAAAGAACCTAAGAAGATTAGTTGTTTTTGTAGGCTTCATAGACAGGCTTTGTAAAGGAACAGTTCTTGAGAGAAGAAATGTGTACTTGAATTTAATATTCAAATGTATGATAGACAGGAGAAGAGGCGTTCACTCCAAGAAGGTTCAGGGCCCTCGTATACACACATCTCCTGGTGACTTGTTCTGTTATTTCAGATTAGTGGACAGAACTGTAGCAGTTCCTTTGTAGGAGAAAATCCTACCAGGCTTGGATTTTTAACAGTCCTGCTGTAATATTTCCTAACCACTTACCCCAATATATTTTCCAGAACTTATAGAAATTCTATTCAGCATCCAGATCTCAGGAGCATCATTCCTGTGGTGTTGAAGAGGGTTTCAAGCTTAGTGAGAAAGGTCTACAAGAGTTTAAGGCTTATGATAACCTGTGAACAAGGTCAGGAATAAAAACAGTATGGCTTACAAAAGCGAAGATATAAAGTCTTCCCCCATTTCTGGAAGAAGTTCATATATAGTAAACTCTCCCTGAGGCAGGATTGTTGAAATGTGTCTGAGCACAACAGCCAATGGAAAAGAATATCTCCATCCATTATTATATTAGGCATTGTTATTTTTCGTGTGATTAGACATGCCTCTGACCCATTAGAATGACAAAGTGCAAACAGAGCCTCAGAGGGGTGTCCTCAGGTATAACTGTGAGAATTGCCTGGGAAACAGCCTCAGAGCTCCCAGGCAACAGATTTTCATTCATTCAGCAAGTATTTATTGGGTGCTTACCAGGTACTAGACTGTCCTAGATGCCTCAGATACATTTGTAAATAAAACAGATGAAAATCCCTACATTCAGAGAGCTTCCATTCTATTTGAAAGAGACATAAACAATAAACACATTAAATAAGGAAAGTATATAATATATGAAATGATACAAAGTATGGGAGAAAAAAAAAGCAGGGAAAGGTGATTCGAAGAGGAAGTGGATTGCAATTTTAAATAGAGTAACAGTTGAGCAAAGATTTGAAAGATGAAGGGAACTGAGCTCGAGGCTATCTAGTGCAAGAACATTTCTGGAAGACAAAACAGTCAGGAGAGGAACTGAAACTGCTTTATGCCTGAAATGTTCCAGGAGTTGTTTGGAATGAAACCGAGGGAGGGAGGGAGCAGCAGGAAATGAGGTCAGAGAGGAAAAATACACGAGACCTCATAAGCATCATGAGATTGTTCACTGACACGAATGAAATGGGGAACTTTTGGGAGATTTTGAGCATAGGATTGACATGATCTGACACGTTTTTAAAGCACCATTCTGATTGCTGTCTTGAGAAAAGATTGTAACAGGGCAAGGGCAGAAGCAGTGAGACAAGTAGGTCACTGTTGCAGTCAGCCAGGCATGAAAAGACGGAGGCTAGTACTAGGGTAGTAGTACAGAGGTGGTAGGAAGTCTAAACCCTTTGTATATTTTAAGACAGAACAGCCAGGCACAGTGGCTCACGCCTGTAATCCCAGCACTTTGGAAAGCCAAGGCAGAAGCATTGCTTGAGCCCAGGAGTTTGAGGCCAGCCTGGGCAACATAGCAAGACCTCGTCTCCAGAAAAAAATCAAAAACATTAGCCACCAATGGTGGGATTACTTTTGTAGTCCCAGCTACTCAGGAGGCTGAGGCTGGAGGATTGCTTGAGCCTGGGGTGTCAAGGCTGCAGTGAGATCAGTGGGGTGTGCAGTGCGGTGCAGTGCAGTGATCATACCACTGCACTCCATCCTGGGTGACAGAGCAAGACTCTGTCTCAAAAAATAAAATAAAAATGAAAATAAAAAATAAAATGAAGATAAAACCACCAGAATTTCCTGATAGATTAAATATGGGAAGTGAATGAGTCCAAGACCTTTCATCTAAATATCTCAGTTGTTTATTGCACCATAAAAAACCACCCCAAAACTTAATGGCTTAAAACAACCAATTTCTTATTATCTCTTATGCTTCCTCTGTGGGTTGACTGGGCTCAGTTGGGCATTCTTGTTTGGGGTCTTTTATGCTACTGCAGTCAGACAGTGGCAGAGTCTTATGCAGATTTGAATGCAGGAGATGACCTGGGAGAATAATGCTTCTTGTGTTGATTGGCATAAACATGGGTAAAGGAAAACGTGGGTAAGGAAAGTATATAATATATGAAATGATACAAAGTATGGGAGAAAAAAAAGCAGGGAAAGGTGATTCGAAGAGGAAGTGGATTGCAATTTTAAATAGAGTAACAGTTGATATATTCAAGACGAGTAATGCCAGCAAAGCTATGAGAGTTGGCATGTAGAGAACAGTGGTAATCTGGGGCTCTCTCTTGATCCCTGTTAATGAAAGACTGGTTGTAAGTCCTGAGTTAATTCTGTGTGTTTACTCCTGCTGATGGAGTTGAGGTTGCCTAGACAAGCCAACCATTCATTACTCCAAATATATGGCCTTTCTTGACCCTAATTGAGTTAGGGTAGAAGTCCTGGGTAATCTAAGGTCTTGGTCCCAGGGAACAGGGACCAATCTTGGCCTCTTTGGGGAATTAGTAATTGTAGGGATACATGAGCCCCACACATTGGGCACCAGAATGGAAGGATCCATCAGCCCCACACGTTGGGCACCAGAATGTAGGGATCCATGAGCCCCACACGTTGGGCACCAGAATGTAGGGATCCATGAGCCCCACACATTGGGCACCAGAATGTAGGGATCCATCAGCCCCACACATTGGGCACCAGAATGTGGGGATCCAGCCCTACATCACCCGTGGGTACCTGAGTTCTGTTGGACAAAGGAATGAGAAAAAGACAGATTAAGAGAGATAGTGGGACCAGGGGGCCATCACTCATTACTTTGGAGGAGACAGTGAAGGCCCCGAGCTGTGATCATCCACACTATTTATTGATTACAATCACTTTGATCTATAGGGTAGGGGTGGAATGATGGTTGAATTAATCAGTGAGCCAGAAGTGAATCAGAGAACCGGAACAGGTGTGTCATTCTAAGAACTGATAACAGTGGCAGTTTGGGAGTTTCACAAAACAAGAACATGTGGTTATCTTTAACTTATTATCTATGTACAGCTGGTGGAACACGGACCTTACAAGGAGCCTACGAGTCTGGGTACATTATAGTGTTACGAAGGGGTTTTATTTCCTTGAGAACAATGTTTATGGTAACAGAGCCTAGGTCACCTTCCTCCTCCGCAGTCGGTTGTTCCTGGTTTATGTGTTACTCATAACCAATTTATGTAGGCACTCTGTAAGTCCTTTCTTCTTTGCTGCTTTTCCCAACAAGTAACTTTGTACATTGTCTTCCTCTAGAACTTTGCTGTCCAATACAATGGGAGCACCAGCCACATATGGCTATTGAAGTGTGGTTCGTCCAAACTGAAATGTGCTATAAGCATAAAATATACACTGGGTTTTGAAGACTTAGTATTAAAAAAAATACTAAATATCTCACTAATATTTTATACTAATTACATGTTAAAATATTATTTTGAATATATTGGTTACATAAAACATTAATAAAATTACTATCTTGGTTCTTTTTACTCTTTTTAATGTGGCTACTAGAAAATTCTAAAATATATATGTGATTTATGTGATATATGTATTGGACTGAGCTGCTTTTATACCCTTGGTGGGATATAAAACATCTGGAAACTCATGTGTGAGATCCCTCTGAGCCCTTCTTAGAAGCATTGCACTCCTTCCCCATATGGTCAGAGTTTCATGATCTCATCTCTCTTAGAGTCAGAAATCCTAGAACCCTCAGGCTTCTGAGAGTTCCAAGCTTGAATGCCTTTGCCCCTGCTCCCAGGTTTTTTGTAGGTAGAGGTTTGCAAACAAAATTCCTTTATTTTGCTGTAAACTGGTCACTCTCATATATATAACAGGTTGCTCCACATCCTCTTAAAATCTCTTCATCTCAAAAGATTAAAATCTCCTTGTAATCTATTTTTGGATTATTTTATTAGTATAACCTCAATTGTTTGTTTAGTATTACCACAATCCGTCTTAACAGCTACAGTTATCCTTTACCATAATGAAATTGTTTCTGCTACAGTTTGGCTCCTAAGGATTCGAACTGACATTACCTAAATAAGCACCAGAACATTCCTATTCTCCCTGGATGCAAGAGTACCGAAGTGCCGTATCTCATTCCAAAAATTTGAATTTATGATAATTTTTTTTTTTTTTTAGAAAAAGAGAGAAAAGGAGAAAGAAACAGCAAAAGAAAGAAAAAAAAGAGAAAGGAAGAGATTTTAGACAAAGAGAGAAAAGGAGAAAGAAAGAAACAGCAAAAGAAAGAAAAAAGAATGAAAGAGAAAGAAAGAGGAAGAGATTTTAGAGAAAGAGAAAAGGAGAAAGAAAGAAACAGCAAAAGAAAGAATAAAAAAGAATGAAAGAGAGAAAGAAAGAGGAAGAGAAAGAGGGAGAGAGAATGGGATTCTTGTTTTATTGCCCAGGCTAGAATACAGTCTAAAAATGGGTATTAAAAACCTCTTTTATGCCAATAATTGTGTTTAACAATGGAGACAGGAAGGAATAGGGGATGAAAATAACAAATAAGCAGCCAACCAATATTTTATT
>PVKP010031898.1:0-26516 GCA_004027715.1 Plecturocebus donacophilus | reverse complement strand
CATTTCGTTAAATCTTCTTTCAAGGTTCTTAGTTTCTTTGCATTGGGTTAGAACATGTTCTTTTAGCTCACAGAAGTTTCTTATTATCCACCTTCTGAAGCCTGATTCTGTGAGTTCATCACACTCATCCTCCATCAGGCCTTGTTCTCTTGCTGATGAGGAGCTGTGATCCCCTGTAGGAGGAGAGGCATTCTGATTTTGGGTGTTCTCAGCCTTTTTGCTCTGGTTTCTTCCCATTTTTGTGGATTTATCCACCTGTCTGTCATCTTTGTAATTGCTGACTTTCAGATTGGGTCTCTGAGTGGACGTCCGGCTTGTTGGTGATGAAGTTTTTTCTGTTTCTTAGTTTTCCTTTGGGGGGCGCCACTTCCCCACAGAGTTGGGCCTTCCAGGGTTCAGCTGTGCTTGTTCTCAACCTCGGTGCTTCCAATTGCTATTCTCTCTGTGGGGACGGGACCCGCCGAGCCCGACTAAAAGGGCATCCAGTCCCGCACACTCCGCACCGAGAAGCGCCACACCAGCCAAAAGAGTCATGCTGGCGACCCGTTTGGCTCCCTTGCTGGGAATCTCCCAGTCCGTGGGCATAAAATATTCGTCTGCAATTGCGGCATCCACTCGCTCTCTGCGCCTTCACCGGGAGCCACAATCTTGAGCCGCTGCTATGTGGCCATCTTGGATCTCTCCGCCCAGTGATGAAGTTTTTCGGTTTCTTAGTTTTCCTTTGGCGGACGCCCCTTCCCCTCAGAGCCGGATCTTCCTGGGTTTGCTGTGCTTGCTGTGAAACTCTCAGTCTTCAGTGCTTCCAATTGCTGTTTTCCTTGTGGGGATGGGACCAGACGAGCCTGTCCGTCCCGTATACTCTGCATTGGGAAGTGCCGCGCCGGGCGCTGGCAAAACAACCGCGCTGGCCAAAAGAGTCACGCTGGCTACCCATGTGGCTCCTCTGCCGGGAATCTCCCGGTCTGTGGGCAACAAAAATTCGTCGGAAAGTGCGCCGTCCACTCGTTCTCTGCGCTTTCACTGGGAGCTACATTCCTGAGCTGTTGCTAATCGGCCATCTTGGATCTCTCTCCAGTTAGTACCTCTTAATGATCACATCAGATGTGAGAGACCAAGAACTCCAAGCACACAGAAAAGGGAAATCTCGTGCAGGTGACAGGCAGGTCAAGCAGTAGGTTTCATTGATGCTGACACCTACTCCAGTGTCACTTCTTTTTTTTTTTATTTTTTAATTGCACTTTAAGTTCTGGGGTACATGTGTAGAAGCTGCAGGTTTGTTACACAGGTATACATGCCAGTGTCATTTCTTTTTTAGCTCTGTAACCTTGTTTGCTAATTGAGGCACTCCAAATCTCCTTTTTGTCATCCAGGAAAGCAACAGCACAATACTCACTGGGCTAAATGTCTAAGGTTGTGTGGAGATCACTGAGTTAGCTTATCTAAAAGTAATTTGAAAATGATAAGCACTAGCAAGGATGTAAATGATTATTACCAGTTGAGGAGGCAAGGAGAATCTGTAGGGTTTGAATATGAAGGAAAAAAAAGGGTAGGCCCATATTGAAAGCACAGAGGAAACACCTGAGCAAACCTCTGTGGTACAAATAAATCTCTGTATGTGCAGAATTTAAGAGTAAGGTGTTCTGATATGTGCTGAGGCAGAAGATGTGGGGAGCGTGAAATTTATGGGGGTTCTTGATTTTTTTTTAACCCATCTGCTCTCCCAGCCCCTCCACTGTAAATCTGTCAATGAAAACCAACTTTGTCAGAGATACAGAGAGCCAGTTTCTGTCCCATTGGTTAGAACATGGGCTCACTATTACTTAGTAAAGCAATCGCTCTGAGTCCTTTATCTGGCCTGGTTATTCAATCTAGCTGCATTCAGAAAAATAAATGCAAAAAAGAAATAGTGGATTTTTCATCCCTGAATAGGTGTTTTGTCAAAGGCAAAAACCTGTGGCAGAATTGTTATAATGATTTTCCAAATCCACTCTAGGATTTTCCGTTAGTACTCATTTTCTCTTCATACAAATGGCTACCAACTCAAATAGAAAGGGTTGAAAATGTCCCCCCTCAAATGAAAAACTCTGCCTGAAGCCTGAACATACAGCCTTTCATAATTTATTTTAGAAAAGAGGGAGGAAAGCTACAAAGTTTATATATAAACACATATGATTATATACATATGTATACATATATTAACTTGCATGAAAGAGAGATTTCTCTGTGGTACAATGACCGTTAGTATATTCTAAAAGAAATTTAGTTTGCCATTGATAAGAGACCAGAAAGAAGACTATGTGTGCTCATGAGTGTCCATGCATGTCTCTAAATATGTATGAGTGTTGGGGGCAGGGAGGCAAATAATGAAACAAAAGTAATAGTATCAGTTTGTGAATTCTAGTGATTTTTAGAAAGCAGAGTAAACACCTTTAAGACAAAAAAAAAAATCACACACTTGTGATTTTCTGCAAACCCCATGACCAGCACATAAACAGATAGTCATTTGAAAAATATACAAGGCAGCTTACGCTAGCAGAGTAAGTGCCATTGAGAATACCAGGAAAATATCTAGTTTAAATCTTAGGTTAGTCATTAAGTCTCTCTGATCTTCAGTTTCCTTGTCTATGAAATCACTGGAGTAGTTTCTACTCTTGTTGCCTGTCTTAAAAGGCTATTTTGAAGCTCAAGTGAGATATCACATAAAAACATTTGTAAATTGATAACAGATATTCAATTTTTAAGTGAATTGTCATTTAGGGGTATATCTTCATTCACTGAAATTCTGCTCACCACAGTCACAAAAACCTCATCCTTGAAAGTTAAAGTGTTAGAGAGGGAAGTTTGATAAAGAATTCAGCTGCCATTAGCCTCCAGTGATGCCTGCTTCTTCCCCTTATGTACAGGATCATCTCACATTGGACTTAGGTTGGTCCGTGTGACCAATAGGTTATGATGGAAGCAATGGTATGTCACTTTATAGATTAGATTAGGAAAGACATTGAGCTATTGAGTGTCATGTATGAAGCTTCCTTATGAAGCCTCAGGGCTTAGGAGGAAGATGTAAAACTTCTTTATAAAACGTAATGATAATAGCCAGCATTTGCTGAAGGCTTACTATGTGCCTGGTCCTCTATTAGGCGTTTTACAGAAATTGCCTCATTAGATCCTCATATCAACTTGTACAAAAAATGTGAAAGTGACATTAAGTTTCCTTGTGCTTCTCTGTGCCCTTTCTATTAGATGTTAGCATTGCGTCTGTTTTAGGACAGGAGTCCCTATTCAGAATTACGGCCCCTTTTTTTACAGTTGCCAAAGAATTAGTTCCAGGGTATAGTATATTGCCTCTTTCTTTCCTACGGACAATTTTTCTTTTAATGTGATATTGAAAGCAAAAGTGAAAATTACAATCATATAACATGAATGCAATAATTGTATTGCTTTTAGTGAAAGGCTATTTGTTCCAATGGGGAAGCTGGTGTCAGAGAAAGGTTTGAGATGCAGTTTGAGTTTCCCAGAGAATGCCTTTATTAGGATAATTCCAAAATGGAAAAATAAAACAAAAATGTTGTGTGTTTTGGAATAGATGCGCACACACACACAAACACGCACACATACACAATACCTTTATTCTCTCCGTCTTTTGGACAGGAAGGATATGTATAAGTGTGTGAGAGAAAGATTTATTATATAGACAGTGAATGGGTCATATTTCAGTGTTCCAGAAGGTGCCTCTTCAAACTTCATTTCTCAATTAAATGGGGATAGGAGAATTACGGGCATTAATCCTCTTTGAGCTGAGACAGGGATTAAAACAAAAACATGTTTCACCTAGTCAGTAACCCTAGGAATCCATGAGACCTTAGCTGCTCAGATCAAATTTATTTTGAGAGCTCACTGAAGTATTTAAGCTCCTCTTCATTAGATGTTATAATGATCAGACAGAGAAGTACAATGAGCTAAACTTTGCTAAGCGTTTGATGACATTACCAACCTAGTTTATTCTCAGACATGTGACAGTTTCATTAATTTATTCATTCTAATTTGGAAAATTATTTGCTCTAGAAAAAAGACTTACATGAGGACTAATGTTCAATTTGTTTTTCGTGTTCTTTAAATGCTAATGATATGTATTAGTTTAAAGGGCTTGCCCTCTCACTGATTCCCCATCCTATGATATATGATATAATTACAATGGCAATTGATCTTTGACCGAAATGTTGGTAAAATGGAATGGAAGTCGCTTTTCATGTGCCAAGGTTACAGTTAAGGACAAAGGAGCTTGCTCAGGCTTGGAGATTGGCTTACAGAGCTCTGCCTAACCCCAGATATTAATTGCTTGCCTTTTATAATTAACAAGCTTACCTACCTGAACATCAAGAAGGGAATGAGGAAGGGCAAAAATGACTCATTATAAGAAGATGGTTAGGCACTATCTGAAAGATGTCAGAGGCAGGAGCAAAGCTTGTCAACATGGTTTGGTTTTGGCAGTTTATGGAGAAACTGGTACAAGCCTTGCAGT
The DNA here is from genome assembly GCA_004027715.1 of Plecturocebus donacophilus. Taxonomy (NCBI): domain Eukaryota; kingdom Metazoa; phylum Chordata; class Mammalia; order Primates; family Pitheciidae; genus Plecturocebus; species Plecturocebus donacophilus. The sequence continues at coordinate 21,997 of PVKP010031898.1, read as the reverse complement.
AGGTAAGAATGACTGAAAGTTTTCTGCATCCAGAATGTGGAGCCCACAAATCAGAAGGCTGCCCACTGCTCTGCTACTAAACCTTTCGGAGCCTCTGCTTCCTTCATTCTAAAATGGTGTTAATAATAAATGAGCTGCCCTCCTTATGAGATTCATAAAGAATCCATGATTGCTGGAGAGAGAAAAGGACCTAAGAGGTCATCTAGGTAGCTTCTCTCAGTGTAGGTCAGCTTAAAGGAAACTTGAATCACATACATCAGTATGACTTCAGTAATTCAGTAGAAAGTGTCAAGCATAGCCAATTGAAAAGTCTTTCAGTTTTAGCAAGATTGAAACTTGCCAGTCATTTATGCCTAAGGGTTGATGCTTTATGTCCACTCTTTTTTTTTTTTTTTTTTTTTTTACCTGCTTCAGCTAGAGAAACCTTTGGAAATGCTCAGCACCTAAGGAACTCAGGATATAGGGAGTGAGGATAAGTGGACTATCCTGATGTAGGACACTGCTAGTGGGAGGCCAATTAATGGCTCAGTGAATATGATGCCTCAATCTACCATTGACCTTACATGAACTTCATTGAGTCATCTTATCAGGGTAATCTATACATTTCATTGAATATTGATATGTCTAACTAGATCACCAATTATGAAAAGGAGCGAGTTAGTGCCCAGTAAATGCAGGGCTAGATCTACGTCTGGAATAGTTAATAAAACATATCTGATAACCATAACAAAATATGAGGGGTGAAGTTAAGAAAATTAATGGAGGTAGAATTTTTAATTGTATAATTTTTCATAGTATAGGTTATTCAAAAGACTATCACTGGATTGACGAGCTAAATCTCCAAAACCTGGTCCAAGTTAATTCAATGAAGAATTTGAGGCTGTCTGAGTAACAAATAGTTGACCAGAACAGCTTAAGAGCCAAGGGCAGTGTTTGTCTCTGAACTATAAGAAAAAGCCTCTGTTTTTGGAGCCACACTGAAAATACAAAGAATGTCACTTCTGAATATAGAACATAATTTCTCCTTACACGCACATGTGCGTGCGTGCACACACACACACACACACAGCTGAGTGGCCTCCAATCTTCTACCTGCCACAAATATCTTTAGAAAAACTACCTCTTTCCAATATTTTGCTGACTTTGCCTCTCTTTTCTGTTGAGGAAGAGCTTGAGAACAAGCTGAAGGTCACTTCAGATTTTCCAAATCAATGATTCATTTAGCAATGTAGTCATGGCTTAAAAGGCAGTTGCATACCCGAAAATGAAAGGAAATAGGAGATTTCTGCAGCCCCAATGGGATCAGAGCGAGCAGCCCATATTAGTCAAGAGCCTGAGCCAGGATTTGAAAAGACATGCTACCGAACATTGAGTAAGCCGGTTTCGTTTGATTAGACAATGAATGCTTACTTAAGAATATTTGCGCTAATGCTCTCTCTGATTTAAGTAGGTTAGACCTGAGTTCCCAACTCCCACTCATCTGTTTCCTAACAAAAACCATCACATAAAAAGAAATTAGCCATGATTTATTTTTAAAAGTGAAGACTATGGTTTACAGGAAAACATTTATAAATCTTTGTGAAATTCTGCAATTATATAGGCAGTAGGAGAAAAGAAAAATAATAATAATAAAAATAAATAAAATGATGAAATATATAAAACTTTCTCCAATAGTTCTATTGTTATAAATATTTTAATAATTCTCCAAACAGATTCTGACCCTTTAGAAAGCATGTGTTTATCCCTACCTCTGTAGACGTCATAATAAAAAATATTCTGGGGGAAGAGAGGAAAAATTAAATTTTAAAATTAGCATGCTAGAGGTAGGTAAATAAATCAGAAGCACATCTTTCTTTAAATACTAAATACATTGCTGTAGGTGGTAACTCACAAAAACAGATATGGAATACTTTATAGAAGACAAAGTAGCCGATATCAGCTTAGTATTCAAAGATTTCCTAGGAAAATGACACCAAAATGATTGTAATCAGTAATAACACTGACTCTAATACTAATAGCAAAATTAATAACATCTATATTTCTCTCTGCCAGAGAAATGTATTTGCTAAAAGTAATGAGTAGAAATGTCTATAAGTAATTCTGAGGAAAACAAAGTATACTGACTGATTAGGAAAAGTCTTAATGAAATATTATTTGCATCCATTTCTATAAAATGTTAACTAAAAGTATGCATACATTTTAACCTCTATTTTAATCAAATATGTATATATTGAGGTACTATTTTATAAAACATCATAACATAATATTTTATTAGAAAATTTTGGTCCTAATAATTCTACATTAAATATCTTGGTCAAAATTTTTTCCTGCAATTATATAGGCAGTAGGAGAAAAGAAAAATAATACTTATTTTTAAATACTTATTTGCAACCCAGGTAGGTCAAAAACCTACCTGGGTTGCAAATAAGTATTTAAAAAATCTGACGGTGGTATTTTATGAGGAGTGTTGGTCTACTTTACCTTTACTAGTAATCTCCTTTGAGGTTCTGGAGTGTCATATCATTTATCTAATCACATCATCAGTTTCTTCCTGCTGTCAATCTCTTCCCGGAAGCCATGTAAAATCCCTGTCGTCTCTCCCACTTTTTGTACACATATAGATAGTTCAGTGAAAAGGTAAATATAATTGAAAGAGTTAGAACTTGCTTCAACATGAATGATTAGTTCTATTGATCTGACTAAAGTGACATCTGTAAGTTCAAAAATTAGATGCAGAAAAATAAACTCAGCGAAGCCATTTTTGATTTGAAATAAAACACATATTGTTATTCATGCAATACAGTCAACTGAATTTAAAGAATTATTATTCAAGTGGCTACTACATACAGAGGACCACACTAGCACCATCTTGGCATTCTGAATCATATCACAGAAATAGGATGCAGTTCTATCCCAAAATATTTGTACTTATTTTTAGAAACAGGGTATGGATCTGTGTTACAAAGAGCAATATAAGGCAGTGTATAATTAAGTACCAATATGTCTGGGTTATATAAATAAAAACAGTGAGATATCAAAAGAGAGAACTACGTTTAGACAAAGAAATCAGAAATGCTTCTCACAGGGACTTTGTAGTGGCATGCATACCCTTTCCTCCTAAAATTATCCCTTTGCCATATCCATCTATGTAGCTTCACTAGAAGTTGCCATGTGCTTACATAACTCAGCTTTCTGGAAACAGTATACTCAATTGTTGGATGAACTGTTATCAATGCTGGACCAGTATATCCTGTTACCTTCCAAAAATATTTGAACTTTGGCTCAAGAAAGTTTCTGGAGGTTTGTAAAAAGAGGTAGAGGCTCCACTTTATACTTTGGGAATTGTTGGTGGATTTGCTTCTCTTCCTCACATTAAAGAAATGTAAGTAATCATTCTGCAGAAAAGAAAGAGGAAAGATTGAATGAGAATCTATTTGGAATTTGAGCCCTTCTGTCTAGCTATTCTTTTTTTTTATTGTACTTTAGGTTCTGGAGTCCATGTGCAGAACATGCAAGATTGCTGCATAGGTGCATTCACGACAAGGTGGTTTGTTGTCACCATCCCCCCATCAGCTATACCTGATATTTCTCCCCACGTTACCCCTCCCCCACATTCCCTCCCACTATCCCTCCTGTAGCACCCCCCAATGGACTCCAGTGTGTGATGCTCCCCTCTTTGTGTCCAAGTGTTCTCATTGTTCACCACCCGCCTATGAGTGAGAATATGCCATGTTTGATTTTCTGCTCTTGTGTCAGTTTGCGGAGAATGATGGTTTCCAGGTTCATCCATGTCCCTACAAAGGACTCAAACTCATCATTTTTTATGGCTGCTTAGTATTCCATGGTATATATGTGCCACATTTTCCATGTTCAGTCTATCATTGATAGGCATTTGGGTTGGTTCCGTGTCTTTGCTATTGTAAACAGTGCTGCTATGAACATGCGTGTGCATGTGTCCTTATAATAGAATGATTTATAGTCCTTTGGGTATATACCCAGTAATGGGATTGCTGGGTCAAATGGAATTTCTATTTCCAGATCCTTGAGGACTCACCACACTGTCTTCCACAATGGTTGAACTAATTTATACTCGCACCAACAGCTGTTTAGCTATTCCTAATGCTAAGTCAAATTCTTATCCTTGAGTTCTATGTGACTTCCCATATCTTTATGAAATGTTGCTTTTTTTAATTTAGATTGAGTCAATAATCTTTAATTTGCCACAAAAGTCTTAATACAGAAATGAATTAGATTTTGTTTTGTAGCCCTAGTACTTCATTCTTATTAGGAGTATCATGATCTATGAAGATTGTTTGGCTGACATGTATTATTATAGTTAAGTGACATATCCCAGGCCATTCTGGAGTCTCCTCTGTATAACAGACACATGATATATTTTAGCAATTCTGACAACACCGAAAATTCTCTAAGAATTTTGAGAATGAAGATGCATAGCCTGGCATCATCTTGGTACTGACATTGAGTGATAACTTCCTGTATTTGTTTTATTATTGAAAAGTAGAAAGTTATCCTGCATTCAAGGAAGTCATAAATAGGGGAATAAAAATGCCAATGATTGATTTTTTTACACAGAATCACAGATTTGTTTATTTTGGTGTCCTATAGGTCTATAAGATAATACATTTTATAATTACTAATAAAATGTTTTTAAATTATTATAGCATATAATTTTTAGTAAAGAGGAGAACATCTAAAAATGACTTATCCAATGAGAGTGCATTATTTATCTATCTATTTACCTATATTTAATAAAAATCTCAATTTAGCTTTATAAACCCCATTTTATAAATGGAAACATGTACACATATAGAATAACAGTGTGCTCCAAGTTTGTAAACAAAGTGGCAGATGCATCACTAGAATTTAGATTTACTGATACAAATTCATCATTTCCACCAAGTCATATTTAATTCTTGTTTAAAGTCTCAGAAAATTTTAAATAACAATAATAATAAGTATGATGTTTATGATCTAATATGTAGTCTTAGAAATGAATCCTATTTCTTATAGTTGATAACAAATACTCGATCTTTGTGTTTCTAGAATGAAAGAATGGTCCAGTTGGGAGGAAATTTAAGGGCATAAGTTACATCTGTTCTTTTAGAAACAGGAAGCTGGAATCCAGAGCTTCTCCTCTGTTTATGTTACCTTGCTAAAATAATCAATGACTGGATACTCATGTGGATAACTTCAGCATTCCCCCAGAAGTAGTACAACCAAGTTTTTACCTCCCAGCTTTAAAACTCAAAAGGGTTTTTTTTACCCCAGGTTGGTGACAGTGAATCAGTCTCATACGTATAGTATTTGTTCACTATGTAATTTATTGATGAGAAAATAAAATGATTAAGGGTCAAATGTCTTATGTCAAAATCATGGATTTAATAGATTCCTAAGAGAGTATTAAGGTGGTAGGAATTGACTTACCTTTAAAAATTAAATGTTTAGCAGTAAGAAGAATAAAATGCCTGCAAAACAATAAAAACTGTGAGTTTTCAACCTGGACACCTTACCAAAGTTGATTCATTTGAAACATGTATGTATGTGTACGTGTGTTTTGTGTGGGGACATTGCTCATATTTTGTATAGAGCAGCATATAAGAGCTCCAAGGAAGAGGAACCCAGGCCATCTAAGATGTAAAAGCATTTAAATAACGGCAAAGAGCCAACTGTTTTTAGAAAAGAGGTTTTATGTAGAAGAAAAAGAAAAAATCACATGGGAAGTGAGAATGGCACCATATTTTATGCCCTTTGAATACTGAACAAAATTTTGTATTTAATTTAGTAGCAATAATAAGTAATCCATGGTTTATAAACAGAGAAAGGATAAAGATAAATCTGGGATGAATATAATATTAGATAGATTGAGGAGGAAGTTGACTAGAGTGGGAAGGTCAGTTCAGAGACTCTGACAGTTATCTCCATAATAGCAATGGCAACAGAAAACAGAAGAATCAACAGTAGTTCTAGTTCAGGGACTTCATAGAATTTACCAAGTCCCTTCCTCACAGAATCTTACACATTTTGTGTAACATTGTGAAGGGAGAACAAAATGAGGCATCATCATCACCACCAACTAAATCCACTGATTCCCTTAATTTGCTTCCCTAAATCCACGCTGCTACTTAGAGGCACACAGGCTTAGAACTCAAGATTCTAAATTGTTTTCCCCATCAAGTTTTTGGTATTGCTTCTTCAAGGCAGCCTCAAGTTTGCTAATGTCGTTTTTCATTGTTAACATATCAAACTTTTTGATATCCAGACATTTAATTAAAAAAAAAAAAAAACATAATTGAACACTTTCCTGAGAGGTCTGAGTACATTCTCTCAGAGCAGCTCTCTGAGAAAGTCAGGCAAGCTATTCCCTCCTTGAATGTTAGCAAATAGAAAGTTACCTTTAATTCATTCTCGTGTCCTTTGAATAACTGTTTTGTTATTTCAATAAAGGTCAGAAGGCTTAATGCACAGAGAAAGGTTTGCTCAGGATTTTTTTTTTTCTTAAATGAACACAAATGCAAACCTTGTTCATTGGTGGCTGTGAAATACATGATATCCTCCACCAAGAAGCAGTTGTGATCTTTAATCAGAGAATAAAGTCCAGAATATTCTCAGGAAGAGACAAAGCCTTATTTTAGTGCTGACTTTTGAGGACTTGAGCCATCCCTGGGATGATAGATGAAGGAAAAAAAATGGTGTGGTTCCTGCAGAAAAAAAAAAATGTGTTATTAAATATCTAATTTTGGGTTGAATTCTAAGTATAATTTTATCACTAGGGCTATGTGGTTTAATTTTTCTGTGATTTTATTGTTTGTTTTATTTTTTAAAATGAAGTCACTGGTCTGAATTTTAGGCTAGATAATACAATTTTCTCTCTACGTAAGGATACAGCATTCTATCTCAGGGAGGATATGCTAGCTCTATTCAAGTTGATCTTTATAAATTAAAGAAAACATATTTTTGATTCCTTTCTATAGCTTGCTAAACATTTTTTCACACATGTATACAACTTACTTTTTTTTTTTTTAACATGGCATGTATCTGTCTCTTCCAGATAGATATTATCTCTACTAGCTTGTATCTATTGTTTCAGGACTAGTTGAGAGGTTACATTCTTCCAATTATTCTAAAAGTAGAAAGTTATTAACTACTGGGAGACATTGCTGTGCAAAATCAACAATAATAAATACAAAAAATTACAGCAATACATGTTTGTTGATCATTTATTAAACACCAAACTGGATTAAAAATGCTTGGCAAGTATTGTCTCATGTAGTCACTTAAAAAAATACACTAAAATGTGCACTGTTTTTACCCCTATTTTGCAATGAAGTCAACTTCCCCTCAAGGCCATGCAGCTTATAGGTATATTGCTGTATGTATTTTCTCCCCTACTCTCCTGTCAGCTTCTATGGCATCCACTCTAAGAACCTGCTGAGATGCTAGGAGCAGCCCTACGTGCCTGGACGTTTTGAAGCAAGACATAGTTTATTGATGAACACAAACCCATCAAGGAAATACCTTCCTGAATGATGAAAAACTATTTTTATTTTATGAGCAGTTTCTGGAGTTTACATATGCAGAAATATTACACAGTCAAATTTAATTTCTCAATTTAAATAGAAAATCAGTAAAAGAAAAAGACACTTTACCATTCTTTAACTTCGGTGTAAATGTGAGCGTTTTTCAGACTTCACTTCTTTCCTCTTTTCATCAATTACAAAGAGAGCTAATGCCAATGAATTAGTTTTTGGTTTTATGTAACTGATTTAATGTTGTAATTTTGGAGACTCGAGTAGCTTAATGTAAACCCTGTCATGACATAAAGAAAACTGATTTCTGATCTTAAAAGTGCTGAACTGAATGAAAGGAAAACTAAAGTGCAGCTTTGAATTAAGATTTTGTTCACAAACCTTCAGACTATGGAATTCCAGTTCCATTTTTGATTTTGGTTGTCTAGGGCTCCAAGGAAGATCACAGACCTCTTTCCAATGTCATTTTTAATGAGTTACTTCTTAAAAAGTAAAGTCTGCTGCACTCCTGGGTCTTCTACATCGGGACTCCCCTATGCTATGAGCTGACTCCAACTTCTCCAACACCACAAAGAAATCTGTGTGTGACCTGCATGTAGACCAGCTCACAATCAACATTACCCCAAGTCCTGTGGACATACATCCAAAGTGGCCTCCATCTGCATTTAAATTCAAATGTTCAGAACTTGGAAACCCACCAAAATAGACACCAGTCTGCCCTGGCACTGAGTTTTGAGTTCTTAGGTGATATCCATCCAAGATCCTTTCTGGCAAAGCACCACATGCTCTCTCTCCTGCCAAAAGGAAAGGGGAAAAAAACTTTCACCATTAAACGAAGAGAGGCAAAACATTGTCAAAATAAACCAAAACCCTGGGACAGTAGGTTTCTATTAAAAATCTATTCACATGTGAGCATTCATTAATCCTTGATAATTTGTGGCTGTTTGAAACTTGTCACATTATTTAATTGTGCATTCATGCACAAGACTAACTATAGAAACCCATCAGTAGATTAGGATGCTTTTTTTTTAAAACCCACACTTATGTTTCTCAGTCTATTTTATGTTTTTTCCATTTTTTTTTTGAAATTACATTTTAAAATATTGTTAATTGGATCATAGTACTCTAGAAAATGGGTAATTAGATAATCTCAACATGATTTAAATTGTGACCAAAAGGAAATCTCATTTTGCTGGATTCATTTTTTTATATGGTAAAATTGGAGAATGACAAAAAATGAATTGTGAAGAACAAAAATAGATGACTCTGTGTGTGTGTGTGTGTGTGTGTGTGTGTGTGTGTGTGTGTGTGTGTAAAGATGGGAAAGGTTGGTTTCACTCTTCCAAAACTTTGGCAACAGAAGCCAAAATCTGAGGCAACAGGAAGAGGAAAATAATGAAAGTATAAGAACATTCTACTTAGAGTGTTCTCTTAGATTCACAAATCCTGTTACTGTTCCAGCTCTAAGTAGCTTACAGTTCAGCAAACAAGAGAAACCATTTTAAGGACTGGATTATAATTCATATCTACAAACCATTAACTGAGCACTGTACACCAAGAACTATGATAAACCTTCCTGTCTCTGAATTGCAACAAACTTTTGTTATCAGAGTTTTTCAAATGCTGCTTGTTTTCTCTCTGATTAGAACCCACTTGCTTAAGCATGTTCTCTTTTTTTCCTGGCTGCTACTCACACTCTTCACTTAGGTAACTTCCTCTCAGATGCCAGGATTCAGCTTAGAGACCACATTTTCTGAAGATATTTCCTTGATCCCTTCCCACTCACCAAATATCTTTCCTCTGTGGTTCCAATGTGTCCTAAGTTTCCTATTGGTGTCATTCATGACATTGTATTATGACTACCTATTATAGCGTTTGTCTTCACCAACAAACCAAAAATTCTATAAGTCAGAAAACATAGGTTATCTTGTTTACAACTAGTAACTCAGTGCCAAGCCTAATATTTGACATATTGTGGGTTCAGCAAATATTTTTGGTCTAAATGGAAAAAAATAAAGAATGCATCACACAGTTTATCTTAGAGCTGATCATCTCACCAACCTATATAACATGTCCCTATATTCACAGGGAAACTGGAACACAGACTACTCTCACTTTTCCCTACTTATATTTATTCTATCCATCACAGGTCAACAAAAACCAGAGCCTCATTTTTTCTCAGGCTTCACCAAGGAAAAGTTGGCTTTAAACCATTGCTTCCAAGACCCCTATGTGACTCCTGATTCTTGCGTATACTACTGGCCCAGCTGCCAGTGGGTTTGCCCAACCAACTGGCTGAGTCACACTGTTTGAATCTTTGCTTCAGTGTCTCCTCAGAGCATTTATCCTTCCTTTCCATTGCACAGTCTCCCTACTTGCTGTCACCTCTCTCAACAGCTGCTGCGGGAGCTGCCTGTGCTCTCATCTGAGGGCATTATGAGTCTGGCCCCTAGTACTGGTATGCAGAAATATGGTTTCCTTCATGCCACTACTGCTCAAGATGCTTTTGAAACATTTTGGAGGGCCACTTCAGTGCTTCTTAGGGAGGCTGTCTTTTTATTTCAGGAAGATTTCAATAACATCCATTTCTTCCGTTACAGAAGTTCCAGTGAGGTGAAGCAATGATGCAAGGCTTTTGGCAACCGTTCCCCAGCTCCCAGCCACACATTGCTCCACTTGAGTGACAGCCTCCAAAGAAAAGGTAGAATTGGCTAATTCCCCAAAAAGAAAGCTGGTAAGTGCCATCCCGGGCCTGCATTTATTTTTTTTTTAAGTAGCTCCAGTGACGTTTAAAAAACAATTATGAAGAGAAATAACCAAAATATCTTCTCTATAGATTTATTTTCAAATGAGTAAGTGACAATAATTCTTTTTTTCATGTAAAATTTTAGAAAAAGTAAAGTTGGTATTTCCTGCACATATATAATTTGCAAACACATTTATGTGATACATGCATACAAACGCATATACCTCATGACGCACAAACATTTTATAAAGAAAAATATGCTTTCACACATTAATTCTTAAGGAAGTTATCCCTACTTGCTGATAATACAGCCTAATAAAAGACTTAACTCTGATAATATTGTAGTTTAAAGATTATGAGACTGTATTAATGGGAAAGTTAGAGAAATTCGAAATAGGTAGTTATTTTATCTCTTAATATCATGTTTCTTAAGACAGCTCTTTAAATAGTTCCATGAGATCTTCCTTAAATGAACAAAAATCACTCATATAGAGACATTTATGCTGGGAAATGTTGACAAAGGAAGCACAATAATGTGAATTTGGCGAGGTCTTTACCTTCTTCAAGAACCCCCTTTGTACAGTATGAAGAATGAAGATTCTTACGGAGTTCTTGCTTCTTCCCTAACCATGTTTATAGCCCTCTTGGCTTTTTGCTCTGTGTTCTAGTTCTGCTGTTAAAAATACTTCCCAAACTACTTCTTCAAGAGCCTTTGTTTCCCTGTCATTCTAGGCCAGGTGAAACCATGTTGGTCTACATCCTTATATCCTTAAATAACACTATATTTCTCCATGGCACACAACACAATTGCAGGTTAAATAGTCATTTGTTTACTGTTTTCCATGTGCTAGACTATAAAGCTCAATGAGAACTGGGGTGGCAGATATCTTGCTTGCTACTGTAATTCTCAACATGGTTATATGTAGGTTTTCAGCAAATATGTCAAATGAATGAATGACACGCCAATATCCAGGTGTGTCATGATCTCTGCATACTCCCTCTAACATGTTCATGATTCCATGAAGGCAAGAATAGGCTTTCCCTTGTCTTCTGCCTACAGAATTATTGAGATTCATCTTTAGTCTCAACAATTCCATGAGTTTTGTATGGTTCTTCCCTCCAGAATGATTTTACTCTTCTCGAATTGTTTGCATTGTATATTTTGCACTGTTACTTGTGTACTCACTTTGCATTTATTTTCTCTCATTTGTCTGTCATGGTATGTATTAGTCCATTCTCATGCTGCTAATAAAGTCATACCTGAGATTGGGTAATTTATAAAGGAAAGAGGTTTAATGTACTCACCATTCCACATGGCTGGGGAGCCCCTCACAATCATGGTGGAAGGCAAGGGAAGAGCAAAGACACATCTTATATGGCAGCAGGCAAGAGACAGCATGTGTATGGAAACTCACCTTTATTAAAACATCAGATCCCATGAGACTTATTCACTATCATGAGAATAGCACAGGAAAATCCCAATCCCATCGTTTGACTATCTTCCACCAGGACCCTCCCACGACACGTGGAGATGATTACAATTCAAGGTGAGACTTGGGTGGGGACACAGAGCCAAAGCATATCATGGTATTTTTTTTTCTATCTCTTTTTTTTGATGGTTCTAACTCAAAAAATATATAATATAGAAGAGATACAAACATATACACACATGCACGCATGCACATATACAAAGAGAAACAGATAGACAGATGAAGTGCTATCTTGGTAATTTTGTCTCATACTGATGCCCTGAAGTTCCCACTGGCCATTTATTAAACTTAAAGTTGGTTTTAACATCCTGGTAACACCTTACTTTCTCCTCAGAATGGCATTTTAGCCAATTTATCCATGCTAAATGACCTTGACAATGTTCAATAAGTACTCCTATCACCCAATTATTTTCCTTCTCTGAGAAAAAGAATCACTTTCACAATAAAAGATAAAACAGGATGTGTGTTCAATCAATTTATATTGAACAAATGAATTATTGCCTACATATCCCCAGCCTTCTTTTAAATACATATTAGATATAAAACAAATAGAAGAAAGTCCTTGTTTTTAAGTGCTATAATCCAATTGACAATGTGGCCTATGACACCAAGGTATTTGAGAATATATCAGCCAGGTTAGACTTGCTTCTATAAAGGTGAAAAATAACTCCCAAAGCTCAGAAACAAACAAACAAAAACATTAAAGTTTATTTCTTACTGATGTTATTTGTCAGCCACAAACTGGGTGGCTCTGTTTTTAACATACTCAAATCATGAGGCTGAGAAAGGCTTCTATGCTGTACTTATGATTCCCAAAGTTGGAGAGAAGACCCAGGCATATGCACACCAGCTTTTAAAATTTCCTTGGCCAAAGAAAAATCAAGACCAACCTCAGAGAGGATGGGAAAATATCATCTTACGATGTGCCTGGAAGAAAGAAAACAGGGATCATTTAGAGCATAGCACTACTGTCCAGCACAGAAGGAAACTGCTAAATTTTGCAATGTAAATTATAGATTATAAAAGAATAAAATAACTAGCGGAAAGAGGGAAGGTAGGCTTTATAAAACAAAAGGACATAGATCTTTGTTGTCAAGGGAGAATATATTGTAGGGCTTATTTTTAAAGGATTGAACTAACAATGAAATGTAAATTCTCTTATTCTCAAAAATTTAAGGAGGAAAAAACAGTTGCGACTTGAGAGAGTTTAGTCCTGAAGGTTCCTGAGATTTCACTACTTTAAATCAGTCAGGAAAGGACGTGATTTCAGGATTTAATGCCTGGAAAATGGGACTGGCTGGGCAGTCAGAGAATGGTTGCTAATGCTGTCCAACAAGAGTGGTGTCAAATCAAGGGGTGCAGGCACAGAATCTGGAATTTAACTGAGAGGCAGTACCCGAAGTCAAGCGCAGTGGAGGGCACTGGCGAGCACTGTGCTTCCGCTAACTGTCTCTATTTGGAGTGACTCCCCACTATGGGGGACTGGCAAATGAGATCCACCTTCCAGGAGGAGGCTGGCCATAGTGAGGGGATGTGTTCCACCCTAGGCTAACTGACAGGACTCCCAAATCGGAGGGCAATTTTAGGTGCTTACCAGGAAACTCAGGCAGAAGACAAGTTGGGTGTAGAAGGAAAAACTGGTGGAGTGTGTGTGTGCGCATTCATATATGTGAGTGTGTTTGTGTTTACATTAAAGACATTTGCAAAGTCTGTATAGGGACTAGTTGTGTGGTAGGATCATATTTACAAAGAGCAGATCAGAAAATCAGATCAAGAGAGAGATTCATGGTAAAGAAAATATTTCCATAGTTTATAAACCACATGTGCTGGCTTTTTCTTGGAGTACAAGTAGGATAATTAGGTAGAGATATTTAAGAATGTGTTTACCTAAGGAAACCAAGCCTGCTGAATTGAGTGCAGGGCAGTGGAGAGAAGAAAAGACGGAGACAGATCAGATGTCTTTAAAGCAGAGGATGAAGCTGATAAACTGAAATTTCCAAACAATATCGGTTGGGACAAGTATTATCTGTATCCAGGGTGTCCAATCTTTTGGCTTCCAGGGGCCACATTGGAGAAGGACTGTCTTGGGCCACACATAAAATACACTAATACTAATAATAGCTGATGAAGAAAGAAAAAAATTGCAAAAATTTTATAATGTCTTAAAAAGTTTATAAATCTGTTTTAGGCCACATTCAAAGCCATCCTGGGCCACATGTGGCATGCAGACTGTGGACTCAACAAGCTTGATCTACATCAAAGACAAAAAGCAAAGTGCTCACATAGAATCTTCTGCAAGACCAACAGAATTCTGCCCTCTAACTCTGCTGTCTCTAGTTATTTTCCTCATGGTTCATTGGAGCAATACCACTCTTATTGAGTACCAGATATTACTCTGTGTACATTTTTCCTTCGAAGGTTGCTAAGGAGTCTGACTTAGGTTTCCAGAGATTTTCTCCATTGAGTTTCCTTGGTAATTTTCCCAAAGTCATGTAGATGTCAGATACAGTCTTTGAGAAAGTTTCATGCCATGACTGTATCCCTTAGTGTGCTTTATTTGCCATTGGACCTCTGGCCAGATGGTACCAACATCCCCAATTTGCCTTCCCATGTGTATAGCATGAGGTTTCCAGAAGCATCCTTCCTTATTTCTATTTGGAACTGCACTCTTAGTTACTCAGTCATCCCAAATTCCAGTGTCACCAAGTGAGTATGAATGCCTCATATGGCTAGGGGAAAATTTTGACTTCATTTTTTTTTACATATATCATTTGTAAATCTCTATTAAACTTTTAACATTTGCATAAAATATTCTGGCACAAATTTGGAAAAGTTATTTGTTTAATAATCACTGATTGGGAAATAACTATGTTCCCTGGTTTGTGCTTATTGGTTGAATAGATGTGAGGAATCTCATCTTTCCTGTTGAATTGTTCACAGTCCAGTGTGGAAATCAAATAAATGAACAAATAGCTGCAGTTCAGCAAGTTCTGTGAAAGAAGATGGTGGTGATGAAAATGGAAAAATCTCCTGTAGTCCCCAGCTACAGGGCCCCAATAACTATGCTCTCTGGGGTTCCAAAGTGTAACTGAGTGGACATAGTAGTGATCTGATGCTTTTTACACTACTCAGGCTACTATGAAGAAAGACTCATTTCTTTTTTGTGGTTTCATTTTTTAGAGACAGAGTCTAGCCATGTTGTACAGCCTGGTCTTGAACTCTGAGGCACCTGCAGTCTTTCTGCCTCAGTCTCCCAAGTATCTAGGACTACACACAGTTGTGAAGAATGACTGACTTTTTTTTCTATTTTTTGAGACAGAGTCTCACTCCATTGCCCAGGCTGGAGTGCAATGGCGCAATCTCAGCTCATTGCAGCCTCCACCTCCCAAGTTTAAGTGATTCTCCTGCCTCAGCCTCCCAAAGTGCTGGGGTTACAGGGATGTTCCACTGTGCCCAGCTAATTTTGTATATTTTTTTTTTCGGTAGAGATGGGGTTTTACCATGTTGGTCAGACTGGTCTCAAACTCCTGACCTTAGGTGATTCACCCACTTCAGCCTCCCAAAGTGTTGGGATTACAGGCATGAGCCACTGCACCCGATCCAGAATGAATGATTTCTAACTTTCCTCGGAACTCTGCACCCTCCGATGAATTTTAAATCTCACTGAGCCTCAGTTTCCATTTGCATTCACACAAGGGCACTGCTTTCCCCCAAGTTCTGTTTGAAGGAATAATTACAGGAGGCATTGGGCTTTATAAGAGAACCACTACACCTGAATGCCATACATTTTTCTGGGGGCAGCCTTGCCTCTGCAGTGAGCCAAGCCCCTACATTGTTTCCTGCTTTGTTATTCAATGGGTTAAGACGAAACAAAATAAATAAACAAAACAGAAAAACAATAACAACAAAGAAATCCACAGGCATCTGTGTTGACAGGACTATAGTGAGATCCTTGACTGCAGAGGTTTATGTCAAACAAAGAAGCCAGGAAAAGTGTGATTTATACACCATTGGTTACATATTTTGGCCAAGATGGGAGATGAAAGAACACAATCAATATTCTGTGTAATTGTTTATTACCAGTACTGTTCATGGCAATTATATTCCTGAGATGGTCAGGAAAATTGTATTCCTCTGGAGAAAGCTGCTTGGGAATTATCTCATCTAGTACCTATATTGATACTATAAAATAAGAACTATCTGATACACAAATTAGAAAATCACTATTTAATCTCAGAGTTTTGTTGTTTCTTCTTTTTCTTTTCTTTCTTTTATTTTAAAATTTAACATCAATGAAAAGGATGAAAAGATTATGACTGACAGAGTTGTCTGCATTCTTATTTGCCAATATTTTAGGAAGCAGCGGTAAGGAATTCATCTTCTCTTAGCTGGGCAAGGACTGTTGGCACCGAAAGTGTTATGCCCAGGAAAGTAACACTGATGAGAAGACTAGTGAGAGTGGCTTTCAGTAGAACTTATCCAAAGGGTGTTGATGTAATAAAGGCTAGAGCCTCAAGGTTCTTTGTTGGGTTCCAAATCTGGAAGAAAATCAATCCTTTCTGCCTTTCTTTTCTCTCTCTCTCTCTCTCTCTCTGTCTTCTCTCTCTCTCTTCTCTCTCTCTTTCTCGCTGTCACTCTCTTGCCATCTATTGCTGTCTCTCTCTTTCTCTCCTCTCTATCCTTTCCTCTCTCTCTTCTTCTCTCCCTCTGTCTATTTTAACCTGCAGAAATTGTGGTCTGTATGTATCATATCTGACCCAGCGGCTGGAGGGATCTGAGCCCTAGAAATTCTGCTGAGTAACTGTGGTGATTTTCTTTCCTGACATTCTCCCCCTTGACTTTCACTGACCATACCACTAGTTGTTGATGTGCAGAGCCACTCCTCCTGATGAACCTCATAAACTCTGACCTCCAAGATCACCCACTGCCAATACCAGGATTTGAATAGTGCACGCTTCAGGGTAGGCATATCATGCAGTATCCCCAAGTGGAATCACTAGACTTTCCATCCAAGCTACCTAAATTTCAGAGAATTTTAATTTGACAAGCATTCATTAGATGTTTACCATAAGCTAAATATTGCATTTCAATGCATATTAATATAATTATATATTAACATGTATGATAATAATGTGTAATAAAGTATGATTAACATACTTATAATATCGACATATTACATTGGAGGTTGCAAATTCAATGCTTAAGAATAGCAGTCTTAGCAGCTGTGTGATTATTATAAGTTTGGTGTTGTATAAAGCACTCTTTATATATTAGTGCATTTCATCTCCACTGCACACCAATGGGACAGTTCAGATTACTGTGTTCTTGTTTCTCATGAGGAAATTGAGGTTTAAAGAGATTATATTATTTGCAGTCACACAGGTAATTAGTTGTAAAGAAGACTCAAACCCAGAGTGTCTTACTGCAAAGACCACGCTGTCTACCACAGTACTCTCTCCTTTTACTTCACTACAGGTAACATGCCTCTTCTCTGTTTAGTGATTATGTGCTCCAAACTCATGATGTGATTATATCATTATTATGTGAATGAGGCCACAGATGCTGCTGGATTCATCTACTTCTAAATTATCCTAGCTAGCGATTCTTAGGTACAATCCCATAGTTGGGCTCCCCTGCTCCTCATGTTTGCCTGCAAAGCATCACTGGCCTGTTCCCATCTCTGAGCCATTCTAGGGCATGGTGACAGTAGTTGTCACTTTAGGAGTTTGCATGCCATCTCTGTCCTTTACATGCTCATAATGATGGCACAAATCCCCTATGCAGTGCAACTAGCTTCTGCTTTTGAGAAGTCATCAGCTGCCAAAGCCACCTGTTTCATCTTAGTCAAAACCCAAGCACCAAAGAAGTCATCTGAATCCTGGATTCCTTCTTTGGGATTTACATTCCAACCTTAATCTGGTGACCAGGCCAAGAATTAAAGCAAAATTCTAAGACACTACTATGGCTTCATTGATGTCTGCATGTCTGCATTGTCTTACTCTCTACAGCAGAACTCTGCTAAAGTATTTAATTTATGCTCAAAGTCAAAACCACTCTGGATAGCAAATACGGAAAACTATTTGGCAAACCTATGTACAAATTTAAATCTGCTCCATCCTAGAAGTTTCTACTATACATATCTGTCACTCAAGCCCTAAATAGCCTCCAGATCATGCCTTGTGGTTGAAGTCCTTAAGAGGCACCATCTTTGGCACGGCCAGGGTAGGCTCCTCCTAGAAAAAATAGGCTGTATGGTAGCCCCCGGGCATCTCTGCTGTTCTGTCATCACTAAATCCTGTCTTATTGCCTATGACTCTAATTTTCCTTTTTCATGCAGGGTTCTGCCTGTAGAATCATAGTGTCTAAGAGTATCCCCTACATTCACCTTCTTTACCCACAGTAGCTGAAAGTGAACCTGTATGTAACCACTAACTGATGCTAGGATTTTAGTATGCAGTCTCTAGCAAACAGAAATATTTGGGCCAATTATGATTCTTTTACTGCACAGGTTCTCAATTTGCTGTCTGCTCCAGCATATAGGGACAGGACTAGGTTTTGTGGGATCTTGAGAACTTATCAACTAAATATCACTTTAAGGAAATCAATACAATATTATGAAGAAAAAAATCACAAACAATATTTTTAATTAGTATTTATTTAATATAATGAAAGAAAACAGAATAAATTATAATTATTAAAGGTGAAAAACTCCATAGACATTTCCATATAGTGGTATAAATAATATTGATGTCCTGAAACACCTATATAATATTTTAATTTTGAAAATATTTTTTACAATCTTCAAATTAATGTACTATGTAATTAACTTTGTTTTGGTGTATAGCTTATTAGTTTTAACATTTGTAGATACATGTAACTACTAACAAAATTGAGATACAGAACTGTTTATCATACCCCAAAATTTCTTTATATTTTTTCTTGGTAGTTAAAACCATCCCTCAACCTTATCCCCTAAAAAACAATGATTTGTTTTCCTTCCATATAATTTACCTTTTTCATAATGTCATTCAAAGGAAATCATATACTATTGTAAACTTTTCAGATTGACTTTTACCATGAAAAAAATAATCTTTCTGAATCATCCAAGCTGTTGTACCTGTCTACAGTTCAGTTCTTTTTATTGTTGAGTACTATTCCATTGCATGGATATACCCATGGTTTATCTCTTACTTTTTTTTTCTACACTTGTGCTTGTTGAATATTCATAATACTTTATAATATCCTTTATAAGATAATAGAAAATCAGACTTTCTCCTAACATGATTGAACTCTAATTTTTACTGCTGTAGTTTTAAAAAATATCTTTCAGGGCCAGGTGCAGTGACTTACGCCTGTAATCCCAGCATTCTGGGAGGCCAAGCTGGGTAGATCACCTGAGGTCAAGAGTTTGAGACCAGTCTGGTCAACATGGTAAAACCCTATCTCTACTAAAAATTAAAAAAAATAATTGCTAGTCATGGTGGTGCGTGTCTGTAGTTCCAGCTCCTCAGGAGGCTGAGGCAGAAGAATCGCTTGAACCCAGGAGGCAGAAGTTGCAGTGAGACAAGATTGTGCCACTGCACTGCAACCTGAGCAACAAGAGTGAAACTCTGTCTCAAAAAAAAAAAAAAAATTCAGTTTCTCACGTTGTTTCTGGTGAATCTGAAAAATATTTTCAGATTGCTATCAAAGTTGGGGAAATCTCCATCAACTTTCCTTCATACTTGAGCCGTACAGTTTGGAAGAATTTTCTGCTCATTAGCTCTCACTGCACACATTTCACTCCTTGATTTTCCTTCAGTTGCTGCATCCTTTTGGTGCCAGGAACTGCACAACACATTCATAGTACAGTCAGTCCCCGACCCTATGCTTTCATGTGCACAAGTCCCTTGAGTTAGCACAGTGGGAAATAGGAATAGTCCTGGATAACCATGCATCCTCTGAGCTAGTAAGAACTTAATCATCCATAAAAGGATTGCAAATCACTAACCATACCCCACTATATTAATCCAAATGTATCCTCAACTAAACTTTCCCTTAGCTCAATGAAAATTTGCCTGCAGCCATTTTAATGCCATCTTGAGAAAGAGCAAGTGTGATAGGGAGAAAAATTCAAGTAGAAATAGATGATGGTCTTAATTAGTGGAAGTTCAAATATCTTACTCTGCAAATTTGGGAAGCTCAAAGGCTTTATTCTTAACCATGCTACTATAGCTGCCCTCCATAGAGACTAGACCACAACATTAAATCCTGAGGTCTGGTTGGTTTTGAAAAATTCATTCTAATCCCGTGTCCCTCTCAGAGCTCCTGTTCTGAGGATAGAAAATGTCAGGAACTACAGATAATAGTATACTTCTAATTTCTCTCTTAGGTTTTAGACAGTGGTTCTCACGATAAAATTCATATATGCATTCTCGGTTTTCCCAGGTCTCTCTTAGGGTTTCAACTGGTTCCAATCCATATAATGCTTGCTCTTCTCTACCTCAGTCCATTTCATAAAAAATATCTCATTTTTTTCTCCTGAGGGTCTTAAGAGTATTCTCACATGTGCTACTGAATGAATTATATTGGTTTGCCAAGGGAATCCACAAAATATTCATTGGAGATTATCTCTGTCAGTTATGTAGCATGCCAGTGTTTTCACTGGACACCACACAACACTCTCCTAGAAAACCAGCACCTCCAGGGGGTTTCTGTGGGCTGCAGCCACCTCTCCTGGCTCTAGAAATGTTTCTAAAGTGGTCCACAGGTGAAGCTATCTAAAACTTAGTGGTGCTGCTATCCTGGCATAAAATATAGAAATGTCTTGTTCCTTGCTGATGGGCAATATGATTAATTGCTTTGAGAAATCAAATTATCAAACAATAGTGCAAACACGCTAAGGTTCTAACAACCCGAAGGACCCTTATAAATATACTATTTTCCTTTCCAGCTGAGAGAGTGCTCTCTAGAGACAATTATCTGGTCCTTATTTCCCCAAAAGTGATCCTCTAATTCTAGGAAGCATCTTCTGTGCATTATTAAGATGAATGGAATGTGGTCTGCATGACAATAAGGCTGCTGCCCCGTGAAGACACACCATGCTATCTGTGGGGACATGACTGTTAATTGGAAGGGAAGCCTATAATTGTGAACCTTAGGCCACAATTTTGTCTTATATTTGGTCATATTATGTTCAAAATTGAGATAAATAATCAAATGTATTACATTTGTGAAAAAAGAAAGTTGAAAATAATATACTCTATAATATAATTAACAATACAAATTACTAATATTTTTTAGAACCAATAATTTCACCTCCAGCACTGATTCTAAGAAAATAATCAGTGATGTATACCAGGATGTACAAATATTATTTATTAAATAAACATTGTGAGTAGTAGTCACTGTATTAATTTGCTAAAACAGCCATAATAAAGTAACACAGACTGATGACTTAAACTAAAGGCATCTATTTTTTCTCAGGGCTAGGAGTCCAAAATGAAGGTGTCAGCAAGATTGGTTTCTACTGAGGCTTCTCTCATTGGCTTGTATTTGGCCGTCTTCTCTTTCTGTCTTCATATGATCTTTCCTCTATTTACTTCTGTGTCCTAATCTCTTCTTATAAAGACACCAATCATATTAAATTAAAGTCCGCCCTAATGTTCTCCTTTTTAAAGTAATTTTCTCTTAAAGACCTATTTCCAAATACAATCACATTCTGATATACTGAGATTAGGATTTCAACATATAAACTATGGTAGGGGACACATTCAACATATCACAGTCACATAATGGGAAACTCATTAAATTCATTATGGTACATTGTAACGTGATACTGTGCAGCCACTAACAATTATGACGTTTTGTGAATAGCTATGGGCATAAGACAATGGTCATGGTAAAGAGTTAGCTTTTAAAATGTGTTATAAGTCAGGCATGATGGCTGTGTGCCTGTGGTCCTAGCTACTCAGGAGGCTGGAGTGGGAGGTTCACTTGTGGCCAGGAGTTTGAGGCCACAGTGTGCTATGATTGTGTCTGTGAATAGCCAGTCCATGTCAGACTGGTTAACACAATGAAACTCTATCTTGAAAATACACAGACACACACACACACACAAAGTTGTTTAAAAATTATTGAGAATATAATACCAATTTTATCAAATTAAAATAATTGTTGCCTTATCTGCTCACAAAAACCTAATTCTTTAAACAAATCTCACTGTCAAAACTTGG